>OMPJ01019839.1:38325-78394 GCA_900312935.1 Carapus acus
TTTGAGCCTGCTTTCTGGCTCGGCATCCAACTTTGAGAATGAAAATGAGGTCTGAAGTGGGAGCTGGAAGCCTTTAATAGGTGCAAACAGGCTAATGGATGCCAAAACATAGTAAGACCCACACACACACACACCGGAGGGGGATGGCAGAGAGGTAAGGTGTGTGTGTGTGTGTGTGTGTGTGTGTGTATGTGTGTATGTTTGTTTTTGGATTCAGGTGTTGAAGACACAGCTTAGGTATATTTTTTGGATGAGCTCGCTGTTACATGAATCCATGCTGGCAAACAAACAACCCAGACCAAAGGGGGCAAAAGTTTTAAGCCTCAGTGAATTCAGGTTTTGATGATTATGAATTTTTAACCGAGGCAGCTCCCTTGCCTGCTTGACACTGACTCAGAGTTTATGTCCTTCACCTGCTGTGGCGTGAAGCTGCGCTGGCCGTCTGGGCTATGTGAGCCCCATCGGTGATTTGGATGCATCGGGAATGCTGTAAAATCTGTAGGTCAACGACCCCGTAGCCGGCCGGCGGCCATTAAACGTCCGTCACGTCTCTGAGGACGCACTAATAGATTCCAGGAAGCGACCTAAGCACCAAGGCTGTCTGATAAAATCTCAGGACTCAGTGTGGCATGCAAAGGTTATCAAAGACAATTTTGACGTTTCTGTCAGTCCCTGCAACAAGTGCTGGGAAAATGCAACTGGCTCTTTGTAAAAACAACAGTACGTAAACTGACGTGATACGGAGGATGCTGCTGAAATATGTATGCCGTGGCCTTTGGTCTGAGACATGAAAAGGTCATGAATAATAGAGAAGATGGCTTCCTATAGTTGTGTGTTCATGCGGGCTCAAGCCTTTCACTGTGTTAGAGGAGCTGTAGGCTGAAACATATTTAACTTCATTAAGTAATCAGTCAGTCAGTCTCCAACGCTCCATGCCTGAAATTGTTTTCACATTACCATACCATATATTTTTACCATATATGCTCTTTGTACACCAAGGACATAACATCAGGAGGCAAAGTGCTGCTAATTACTCTGAGCCATAAAAAATAATTACATTTTGAAGTATTCATAAGAATCCCCCCCGCTGAGATTGTGCCTGTGCAATTGCGGGGGAAGTACGAGCGACCAAGGGAGCTGTGCTCACGTCTCCGTGTCTGGTTGGAGGAAAAGCATCTTTAACGGCTGACTGCAGTCGCACACACCGCCATCAATCTTCGTCTGACGCCGCCAGACAGCGACGTCTCGCTCGTGTTAGATTAGCGGCCACCTCTTGACTTAATTTGCATCCCATCAGGCAGCGCTGTGGGTCAAGCAGGCGGTCAGAGAGCGGCAGCAGCAGCAGCAGCAGCAGCGGCGCTTCATCCTGGGCTCTTGTGCACGTAGAGAGAAGATCCACCTGCTCTTCTGATGATGCGTTCAAGCCAGAAGGAGCTGCAGGAAATGCTGCCACCTGTCACTGCTGAGTGCTGAGTCAGCAAAGTGAAGCAAATCAGCCGTGATGGTGGATTTGTGAGGATAACATGGATCAATGGCGTGTGGTGTGTGTGTGCGCAGGCGCATGTGTGTGTGCGTGTGTTCATGTCTGTGTGTGTGTGTGGATGCACCTGCACACGTTGTCCAAATGCAGACACTGCTCTTACCTTTGCCACACAGTGCTTTTTATAGTATGTCACTACAGCCCAGAAAAGGAAATAATTTCTACACTGCTGGCGTATTTCTTATTCTAACAAGCTCCCAAGGTGGTCTTGATTTGTTGGACTTGGATGGGGTCTGTGTGTGTCTTTATCTGGTGAGAGACTCGAAGTCACTTCTCCTCTCCAGGACAAGTCGTAAATGCTTAAAATGATTGTAACACAACGGGAAATGAACAGTAAATTCTGGAGAAAAATCTGACAAATCAAGATAGAAAGTGGGAAGGCAGGGGTCAACGTGAAGGACCTTGAGAAGTAATTTTTGGTATTTTATCTTTCACCACGTCTGCCTCTTCTGTCCGTGACGCTGCTTTGCGCTGTTTCAGTCGAGGAATTTGTCCTCTCAGCCGTTTCGGAAGCTCTCGGCCAAGAATCGACTTTTAAGTTGCGCCTGACGGGTACGACTTGAACATAAAACATGGACAACGGCATGGTGGTAAATCATGGGCAGGCCCATCTTTTCACGGGCCGTTATCTGCCCTGAAATCGCTTCCAAGGGATAAAAAGCGTGTCCGTCCAAGCTAGGTCTGCGAACTGGTGTCGTGGCGCTGCATATGGAAATTGAAAACCAGCGCCGAGTTTCTCAGTAATGACGTAATAAAGCAAAATGTGCCGATGAAGCCGCCATAAAGCGGTCGTTTCCAGCGAACTGGGGCTGTGTGCGTCTGAGCTCCCCCTCGCGTGTCTTCACACACCATCACTTTAGAATAACGTGAGTAATGTGATCGGCTCTTCTCCGGCTCGTGCTTTGTCTGCCGCAGCCTCTGTCGATGCTCCTCTGCTGAGCCACAGACAGGAAATCGCATTTGCATTTCCTGTGGGATGAATAGCTATTGAGCGGAGGCAGTGAGCCACGATCTGCGACGGCTTTTGGTTTTAATAATGCAGCTGGCCCGTGTTGCGTCAGCAGATCAGACCGACTCTCTCCGGCCACACCTTGTGTCGTGGGTGTGAGTCATCGTGTCAGGTGGGCAGGAGCATTGAATTATTTCAATAATATAAGAATTATAAGAACATCAGAAATTTAGCAGGTTCTCTTTCACAGTGCACATTTTCTGCAAAGAACATTCCTTGTAATGTGATCTTTTTGAGGGTATTTTGGTGTCTTGATGGTCATGTGGAGTTGACCAATCTGTCGCAGGAGACGATATTCATTTCTGACTTTAGCAAAGATGCGGCGCTGTGCCGCTGAAGGTGAATTGCGAGAGCCGAAGGTGTTGCTCTCTAAATCATGAATATTTCAAACCTTAGCCAGCGTACTCGCAAGGCTTTTTAGTGTAATTTCAACCTGCTTTCCATCCCGTCTCACCCACCAGGCATCATGGCAGAGCTCTGGATAGGAACGCGAGTCCAAGCGAGTCCAGCGCTGAGTCATCCGTCACCTCAGACCTCTGGATGATTTATGGCTCGCATCAGCGCGGCGTGCCCTCTCTTCGTCTCCTAATGGCTCTCAGACCAACACGTGTGCATATAAAAGCGGATGAAAATTCCCCAAGTGACAACACAAAGACCTTTCAAAGATCATCGCACAAGGAGGAGGGAAGTCAGCTCATAGGTTAAATGGAGCTCAAAGTCGCTAAGACAGCCGAAACCCACATCTTTCCCAAACTTGCAGACCTTTTCACTTTAACCTGTACATTGGCTCCCTTCTTTGTCTTGATGCTGCAGGTGGAACAAGGTGGCCCCCTCCCGGCTCATTCGCCCCCATTACGGCATGCTAGGACCCAACCAAGTGGGATAGTTAAACCCCAGGAGTGCCCCCTGGAGCTCTTCTAATGTAAGGGGACAGAGCAAAGAAATGGTAAATAAGCCCTCAGAGGTCAAATGAAGTCAGTGAAGATGATTTATGTCCCCGGTTGCACTGCTTTTAGGCTAATCAGCCTGTAAGATGGAACACCGTGAGGCCCTCTGTGCTCCTCCAGAGACTCCCTCAGACGCTAATGTGAGTGGCCACAAAGTGGACCCAGAATGCCGCCGTGGTTACATCGCAGGGCAGAGCGCCATGATGATCAATGACCAGGTAGGAGCGAGTCTATGTCTGCTGTAATCTTTCCGCACCGTGTGCTGCGCCTTACGTATATATGTGGGTTATGCAGGATGGGCGCGGGCACAGGGTAGGCTCCTCTGGGAGAGCCGCTTGGGCTTTCATCCACCAGCGCCACAGAGCCTCACGCTCAAGAGGTGGAGAGGAGGAAGGATTCAGGAAAAGCTTCCACCAACACACATTTACTATTCCTATTCTCATTCTGAGTCATTATTTTCCATTATTAATGAGATGTCATTATTTTTCATGGCTCTTCATTGTTGCCGCTACTAACACTGTTGTTTTCATCACAAATTATACAGATATTTTTAGACTGTTATTCTTCTTATCATATAGAGTTAACAATGTGCTGTCTTTTGTAGGCGGTTGACCTTTTCTGATTAAAGGATTCTAAAGCACGACGTACAAATGCCTCTGTGGCATCATTTGAGGAGAGCAGAGACTTGACATTTTCATGGCTCGCCTGGAAACCGTCATCTTCATCCTCATCAGGATAATCGGAGCTGAAATGTCAGTTGTTACAAATCAGGAATCTGTTTGAAATGCGTAATCTTGTGGTCATGTGCTCATCCTCCCTGCTGATTTGCCCGCAGAGCCATTTCCTCTGCTACTGATTGATTTTCTAAAATTTGGTGACATTTTTCTGACACACGGGACATTGTCCTACTTTAATTTATAACCAATGTGCAGAGAAATGTCAGAACATACAACCTGCGAGAGGAATCTCTCCAATACCAATACCTTCACCTCAGGCTGCAAGAAAATCCTCAACACAAATTTTCCCTCGGAAGTGAAGCAGATGTGGAGCAATGAGCAGTGATATGCAGTGAGGCACATCTTCAACAAATATAGCACAAACACACAGAAGCAGAATTGTAATATAGGTCTCTCTCAGAAGCCCCCCCCCCAAAAAAACTAAAATACGCCAAATGTTGAAATGTTTGCTGCCTGTAGTTGCGCCCTCCTGTTTTATTTACATCAACATGTTTATTTGCCGTTGCCACAGCGAGCACACGTGGCCACATGAATATATTCCATTTGATAATCTGCAGGCTGCTGCTTGATCCGCTGCCTCGCCCTCTTTTCCTGTGCTGGGAATACATTATGGAGGCACAAAAGGAAATAACTTTATTTTGGCGAAAACACTGATGGCGGGCAAGGGAAGGCGGATAAGAGTCTTATCATGACCGGGATTCGTAAGCTGTTTTTGAAAAGCGAAAATTGGAAGTGGTGTTATTTTCTCTCAGCGCTGCTGGCAGATAGCGCGTCCCTCGCCTTGTGTACGTTGTGTTACATATATAGTGCTGCTGTTTGTGTCGGTGACACAAACAACAACAATGACAACATGGTGCCCTTCTGGAGGGTGTTTGATCTTTTTGTGTATTAATATGTCGCCTCGTGAAAACACAATACACGAAATACAGAATATTGAATTGAGCTCCTATAGGTGCTATTACATCTCTTGTTGTGTGTAGTGATGCACTGATGCATCATGTTGAGATTGTTGCATTTTTTTCATGTGTTGAAGGAGAGCTGAAGATAGTAAAGTAGAAATGAATGTGATTCAATGGTTTCAAATTTGCTGACCTCTTCACGTTTACAGTAATGACAGAAAAGTCACCACATGACAGATGGGCATTGGCCTAATCAGGCGTAAATTGAATTATGTGTGTGTATGTGTGAGTGGAAACCTGATTTCCTGCAGCGATAATGAAATAACGAGTGTGTCGCCTCATTATGTGGCGTAAAATGGCCGACCGCTGATCTGTTTATAGAGGAGACAAGGTCTTTGTGGATAAGTGTCAACTCTCAACTGTTGGAAAACTCAAACGTGAGGGAAGTTGCAGGCAAACAATGAGGGGACGTAATCTCACATATTTGAAAATCTACACGAGAACTAATGATGATGATTTCAAATTACCATTAGTATGATTTCAAAGCTGCTTCCCTCTGCAGAGGGGAAACACTTGACCAAAAGCAGCTGAACTGTGGGGGGGTTTTGTACATAAGAGAACAATGTGATCAGCATTCAAGGGGGTTAATCGCCAATTAAGAGTGTCAATTGGAGTTAAATAGCTGAATGATCGAACAAGTCTGACGAATCTCTCAGGAAATGTGAGAGGAAAAGCTTTGGAGGAGTGTGGCACCTGGCCAAGTGGGTCAAGAGAAGTTCTCGCGTGGGAAGATGGATGAACTGGAAAGCAATCTCTTGCCGTTCAGGCCCAAACCGAGGAGCGACGGGGGGTTGGCGTCATATCACCTTGCTTGTATCTGTTGATTGTCTAGCTGTTTCCTGTGAGTATCTTCATGTGTGTGCGTCAGTGTCAGTGTGTATTATGACTAACCTTATGGCAGCTTCTCAGTTTTTTTGTTGGAGAGAAACCAGCAATATTTTGACTTTCCTTGTTTAAGTGTAGAAAAAAATTTACAAAACACAGTTGCTATCAGTTGTGTTAGCAGTTGTGGGAGATGTCTGTATTGTCACAGAATTGTTAAGAAAAGTATTCTACACCTAATCAATGCACCTCAAAAACATGATCAAGAGCTGTCCAAGAGCTACATGTGACTCCAGAGCTGCAGGTCCGCCATCTCATGTTCTAGAAGAGTAGGGGCTCAATAGCAATGGCGTGCAGATAAAACGGTCATCATGGAGATGGTGCAGATTGTCCTCCTGTAATTTAACCCCTCGTTGGGAAGAGCGCTCTGTGAGGGCAATCCATCAGAGTTACAGTGCAGTTGTCAGCGAGACACGCTCGCTCATCAGCATCACACATGGGAACCGCTGAGGCATTAAAACCCATAGCAAGAGGGAGAAGGCGTTGGTGTTGGAAGATGTGCGAGTGAAGTTGCCAAGGTCGAATTCACTGAGGAGTTTTGCTGAACTTCATCGCTTTCTCTCGAGTTCTCCTAAACAACCAAAACTTGCGCCTGTTGCCAGGTGACCCTCATACTGGGGCAGTTCAGATTTGAAAACCTCAGGCCTTATTGTTGAGTTGCAGTGTACTTGTGTTGAAAAATGTTCAGATTTTCAGGGCAATTTCTGCTGCAAGCTTTTTAAGATTGTTTATTTTGTGTTTGGTTGTTCAGTTCCAGTAACATTTTCATTTGCCTTAGCCAAATGTTCACCTCACCGTCAATATTCTCAAATGCATTGCTTGCGTTTGCTTCTTCTCTTTTGCTTCTACACACTTGCGTACGCGCACACACATACATTACTAATGATGATTTGGCCTTTTCCAATTTTTTCCCCATCGGAATTTTCTGCTGATGCAGCAGATGAACAGAAAGCTGCAAAGCCTATCGAGAGGGAGACAAATGGCAGCTTTTACTGCAGCCTTTGTGTTGCTCTATACTGAAGATGTAAGTGTGACCTCAAAACCAGTATCCGATAGCAGAATATGAAGATGTGTGTAAATGAAGATAGATAGATGGATTGATGGATGGATGGATGGATGTAAACAGGGTGGAGATGGAAATTAGGCTGTCACTCGAATGTGAAAATATTTGTGTGATCCATTCTGCTGTCTAGTCATATCAGTCTTTTCTGTTCATTTGAAAGCCTCTGTGGCTGTTTTGATCTCCTGGTGGTGTCAGATTAACGAAGCGCTGTGTAAACAGAATTCATTCTATACACCTCAACAGTCCCTTGACAGTCTGGAGGAACTAGCAGCACTCTATGAATGGTCAGCCATTTGTACCATGATGGGGCTTGAAGGTACTGACAGGTGGAATCTTTCACATTAAAAACAATCCTTGTGCCCTTTTTAGTCTGTATTTTTGATTACAACTCCACCTTTGGTTAGCCTGTCAGGAAATGAGTGTCTTGGGTGGAAATGGATGGACCACAGAATCAAGGGTGATCAATTTGTACTCGCACTTAGAATTGTGTGCAGCTGCTGAAAGACAGCTTTTATCCAGCAATGTAAGTTTTGCAAGCCAGTATGTCTATTTAGACTGTGGCCATCATCTAATACACCGACACGTTTTTCAGAATCAGAATCTGAGTCAGAAATATCAGCTTTCTTTTCTCCCTGCTTTTGGTGTGCCTCTCCAAAACTAGCATCTGACATCTCAGTAGTTTACATAAATTGAGCGACAGCAACCGGATTCAGATTTTCTTTCCCCCCCCCCACGGTATCCCAATCATCTCAACGCCAACACTTCATGCTTAGAATACCGGTTCGTACTGCACGCCAAAAGGCACTTTAAACATGGGGCCCAATCTATCGTGATGATACGCTGCTGTGTCAGTGTCTGGCAGTGTGTGAAGGTGCTTATCAAGAAGAATGTGCCCCTGCGCTCCGATTGATGCGAAATAATAGCCCGCCGTCTGCTGGAACATGGGGTGAGGTTGCGGATTGATGGTGCTGATATCAGCTTGTTGTGAGACAGAACGGCAAATTACGACACTTGGCGTGAACCCGGCGTGGGCGAGTGGATCTATAATGACGCTGAATGAGCGTGACTTCGTAATGTCTGTGTGTATGAATGTGTCTGTGTGTGTGTGCGTGAGAACAAATTCTAGGAAGCGTATTAGCAATTTCAGCACGCAGCAGTCTCTGGAGATTGAATTTCTGAGCGGTGTTATGGTTCCGGTTGAGTGGGCGATAGCTGGTGTGTTCACTGACCTCCGTAAAAGATGTGTGTTTCCGGAAAATTATGGAAATATGTCGGTGCGGCTATCACGCAGAGCAAAGCTGCTGCTGAAATCAATCATCTGAATTTGATTTTCTATCGTCATTGTTCATTTTAAAATTAAACACTGGAGGTGGCACGCGCACGCGCTATCAGACTTGTGTTAGCATAGTTGCCTATCTGGCGGCGGAGCCTAAATCGGCCCTGCAGCTGCGCTTATCCTTCAGTCAGCGAAATTGATCAAATATGGTCGCTGTCCAACAGAATCTTGGTTCTTCGTTCTTGGCCGTGACTTTCCTCTCTCAGTGATTCTGTCTTTCGTTTTTATTTTAGCCCTTAACGTCCCACAGCCTCTTATTCTCAAAACTATTTTCTGCTTCTCAGCTCAACGGCAGCGAATGTTTCATTTCAGTACATTGTGCACATGGAATAAAATTTGAAGAGAAGAATCAATGTCAATTTCATGAAATTACTATGAATGATAAGCCTTTACTTTGGATTGTTAAAACACTTAAGACAAGATAAACTATTAAAATGAACAGTGAGGACATTAAAGAGAAGGAGAAAAGGATTATCCCTCATAAATGTGATTCAAAAAATGAGACTTACTCAGACCATACAAAGTTAACCTTTAATGCAGTGGGAATCAAATTATTCTGCGCAAAAAAGGCTCACAGAAGGAAATCCTTCAAAGGGAGATTCATCAACGCGCAATGTAAATGCAATGCAAAAAGGCTCACAGACGGAAATCCTACAAAGGGAGATTCACCAACACTACGCAATGTAAAATGAAATGGAGAGAGTATGGTAAAACTACCTCAGCCTCCACACTCATCCCTCTACTTGACAAGAGTGTCACGACTTAAAAATCAACCACAGGACTGATCATCAATAAGGGATGCTTCCTAGGAGGCGACTGACACCTCAATTAACAGTGAGACGACAACAGACAACGTGCAGTAACACCTACCTGACGTGTCTCAGCAGTTGTGTTTGTGATCCACCTGGAGTTTGGAAAAAAATAGCTCTGGCCTTTGTTTTTGAGTGCAGTGAATCTGCTTTGGCTTGCGTCTCTCCTAACAGGCTGAGGGATCAGATAGGCCTCCATGCCAAATCCGTCTTTGATGTGGAATAGTTTGACTCGCCGCCTGCTGATTTCACAGTCAAATTTGCGCACACAGGAATGCCATAAGCGGGGCAATCAATACGGGTGCAACACCGGCTCCAGTTCACTGTGGGAGCAGAAACACCGAGCAGGCAAACCTCCGGAAGTCAGCACTTGAACCAAATGGAGCATGAACACGCCATTAAGCACAACAAAACTGCTGCTCGGAGTCGAGCCTCGGCATGAATGTTGTAATTCACACACCATTTATTTAACGTGTGTGTGTCTGAGCCCTGAGGGGATGGCGCTCAGCGAAGTTAATCTGAAGCCGTGCTTCCCCCAGAGGATATTGACGGTTCGCCTTTCAGCTCGAATGCCTCAAATGCAGGGGTGAGTGCGAGTCTGCTGCTCCCACATTATTATTACACGCACAGCCAGCTGAGGCCTTCGTGTGTTGTGCTGCGTCCGTGTGCTCATCTTCGTGTGTTTATGGAGGTCATGCTGAGATCCACCTACAGTAAAGGCTCCAGGGAACGCAGCCTTTGACTTCAGTTGCAAGGCCTGAATTCGAATTGTACTGTTAACAGGTACGGTCCATTTAGAATTCTTCTTCCTCACCGGCTGGACCTGACCTCTCACCCTCCTCACCTCTTGCCATTTTTCAGGGAGGGTAACAAAGCAATCACGTTACGTTTTTGTTGCTTCATAAATTGTTGAACACCTTTCAGAGGGCAGCTTCTTCTCAGAAAACGACATTTACACACTAATGTAGATGTTTTCTGTCTCAGCCTGCGTCAGGTCTTTATCGATCACTGATCAATATGTGGCTGTGCGCCAAAGCCGAAGGACGAGCGCTGGAGAAATGATTTGGCCACTGCTTGTTGCATCAGTGACCCAACTTTAGTTTTCTACAGAGTGACTTTCAAAAGCTCCTCTTGGACCTGAAATGTGTCCGGTTTTGCAGTGTTTCACACAAATGGCTCCATACAACATCTGCTGTTGTGCGCTTTGTTCTGACACATCAGAATAGTTTCTCTGCACACCCGGGCAAACTACACTTTGAGGCCACCGCTCTGCCAGTGGAGTCTCATCCTTCACTTTCATTGATTAAGCTGTAATTTAAACTAAATACATTATCTGCCTCATGCTGGGATGATGATTGTGACTGTCACTAACAATTTGTCACTCTGATTCGCTGCTGTGGTTTTTTGCAGTGGATTTGATGGAGGTCACTGAGCTTCAGCTGCAGGGGAATGTAGAGTGCAAACCAGCCATCAGCTCTTTTCACTGATGAGGGAAAGAGTCAATTACATTAATTACAGAGAAGAGCTGCAAGCGTTTGTTCTTTCTAATGTGAAGAGTTTGAAGTCATTTTCTGCTTACACTTTCTGTCAGCCTGTATTCAGGGAGTCTACTTCTCTCTTGTGAAATTATTTCTGCTACGTCTGTGAGGAAATAATTCACTTTCCCTGTTAATTTCTTTGTCGAGGAGTAATTCACTCAGAAAAGAGTCTTTGTAGTCCACAGTTTTACTTTTAATTCCACACTGATGGTGACCCACTCACACTAACTAGTTTTGAGAGTTACTTTTGTGCCCCAGGTCAACTTTTATTTTGCTCTGGATGCTTCATAGATTTTGTCCTGAATGTCACGGACAATGAATACGTTTCCAAAGATGCCAACTTTACTCCCGTGAGAAATTTCCTCTAAAAACTACCAAAATAATTGCATTCCCGTGATTTGTTTACTGCTTCGCTCCACTTGTGCTGTGTCGAAGTGCCGCGCACGTACTGCGCTTGCGCAATTGGAGCTGTGGCACGCGCGTCCTCCCCCGCGCGCGGCACGGTTAGCCTGCGCAGTGGTTTCGCGCCGGAGAGTGGACAGCCCACAGCGGAGCTACCCAGCGAGGGCACCGCCACGCCGGCTCCGTCAAGTGGAATTAACGGCTGTGGTTGGCAAAGTTCTCCGTGGACGTCGCACCAGCAGCTCTCACGCTCCAGCGCAACTCAACGGGAGTGAAAACACCCACCAAACCGAGTACGGGAGGACGAGCCCCGCGCATAAAGGTAAACAAACGCTCTTAACACGTTGCACCTCTTGACGGTCTGGATGATGAAATGTATTTCCCTCTTTTACGCAGAAGTTTTCACCATGAACCAAACCGCAGGAGCAACGAATGCGTATCGGAGATGCTCCAAGGGAGGAAAGGTAAGGAAGCAGCTTTGAGAGAAGTTGACTTATGGAGTGTGAGGTGCCGTTTGACGTTTGTCAGTGCAGTACCACAATGGTAATCAGTGTGTGGCGTGCCAGTGTGTGTGTGTGTGTGTGCTTAGCTGGTTTCCGCGGTGTGCGCCTCGTACATTCCCCGCGCGTAACTGGGAAATCTGTTCCCTCGGTTTACTCGAGACAGTGCAGTGTAATTTGCCGCATGTGTAAGGCTCATGTACATTAGTCATTTGATTACGCAAGTCATTTTCTTCAACAGTACACACCCACTCTGTTCCCGATCCTTCTTTTTGTGTGATGTTGCAAAACAATGGATGGAGATGGTTTGCGTCTCAAAGAGAATGTGGAATAGCAATGATTTTTACCCTCATAATCGTGCTGCAAGGCTTAAATACATAGAAGGTCACTTGATGTGCAAGGAGCCAGAGTGTTTGATTTTTCTGAGGTCCAGTGAATGCGACATAAATGGAATATGAACTGTCCTTGCTGGCGTCACTATGGTGAGACGCTTCCAAGGAGTGTCTCCCTGGACACTCTTGGAATGGTCACTCCTGAGCATCAGTGCCACTGAAGACATATCTTGTGTTTTCTATTCAACTCATTCGGGTAACTTAAGGTTCAGTGTTGTTTGATTAGTCGACAAAAAGTGTCATATAGTGTCAGACCAGGGCTATGCGGAACAGTTAACTGAATAATGTTTGCTTATTAAAGCACCTGTGACAAGTTCTGTGCGAGACTTTGTGCTACTTTCTGAGATGTGATGCTGTGTTGGTTTAATTTAAAATTCTTCCTCAGCAAGTTGATGAGACAGACGTTGGTGCTGGAGGATAGCGGGGACAGCCTGTCAGTGTTTGCGAGCCCCTGACCCACATTACATCCTGGTGCTGCTGTTGCTGGAGTCAACAGGGAGATGAGATGGGAGAGGATGCGGGGGTAGTTGGAGAGCGGTGTGAGGATGAAGGTGGAGAGCGGAGGAGGACGGAACAGATGAAAGGCAGCATGGGAAGAGTGTGGAGGAGAAAGCCGGTGAGCTGGGGCTTCTGGTGGTGTCAGCGTGCAAGCGTGATGAGAATGCTTGTTTACCTCTGGCGGCTCCACACATCAGATCTCAGCCATCGTAAATATCGATCTCCTTGCTGCATGTATGAAGAGCTGACGAGTGTTCACTCACTGTTTGCCTCCTAATGAATTCCACTGCTGTTACTTGTTACCTCACAGCCATAGGTTCTGATTTATCTCGTATCCCTCTGGTCGATGCCAGTTTCCCTTTGCCTCCAAATACACATCAAGTTTAAACTGCCTGAAGGTGAAAACGTGAAGGTTGCAGTGTGTGTGTGTGTGTGTGATGGGCATGGATGTCAGACATAACAAGGTGGGACTAGACCTAGCTACGCAACAGGCAAACTCCAGAATGGATGGATGGTGTGGTGAAAAGGTGTATGATGATTGATGTATCTGGTCTTGGCCACAGCTGAGATGTGTAGTCTTCTCCAGGTCTCGATGCCCTGGAACGGGCCCCGATGGAATCATGAATACATCCGAAAGCCCCTCAACTGCCCCTTGACAGCTACCGAGAAATATAACCTTTGACCCACGACATCCCCTTATATCCTGGGTTCACCTTACTTCTCTCAGACTTGGGCGAACACATCTATATCCAGCTGATCCAGGGGCTTTGTGTCGAAGATCTTTGAGAGAACGTTGCGCTGTTGCTTCTAATTTTGCCCTGTTTCATCTCCACTTCAACTTCAACTCGGAGGGAGAAAATAGATTCAGACTAAACGATCCTCCATACTCTTTGGTCTCCAGTTAGCAGCCTTCGTGACGTTACGCGTGCATGCTCCCTCTTTCCTCGCTGCTGGGATCCTCACTGCTTCCAAGCGTTTTCTGGTTGTTGGTTTCTCTTTGATGACTGTGTTACGTGCAACCACAGAGCCTTTTCAGGGTAGATTGATGACTGACTGGTTGGGGTTGCGTGCTCCCGTCAGCTCAGAGTTGATTATCAGTTGATGACAAAAATTGACAGTTCCTGAGCTTTTGTTTCACATAATCATCATGTTGTCTCAGTGTGTTTGGCTCATTTTCTCCTGTTTATGCTGTATGCTTAACTTCCCACTTGATTATATGATAATTTATGACTGCAATATCCAGAATGTCATATGGCTCTTGGTGTGCGCGAGCGTGCGCGCGCTCGTGCGCTCGCGCGCGTGTGGTTTGGCGGCTGGAGCAGGGATATCGAGGCGCTGACCATTTTAAAGGTTTAAAAAGTTGTCAAAGCGAGACAGAGCGAGCAAGAGGAGGAGAGAGATAGCCAGCAGATTGGCAGTGTTTGCTGGGGACGAACGGTGAGAGAGGGAAGCAGACACACAAACACTCATGAGTAGAGGAAGCGCCACAGCCGAGAAACTGTGTCTTGTCACCTCTGAGCCAGGAGAGGGCAGTGTGGCACTGTGGCAGAGGAGATCCGCTCTCGGCGTCGCAGACGCACTGTGACAGTTTGTAGATTTTGTTTGCCAAGTGCATTTTGTCTTAATGTGATAGAATGCATTAAATATTTCTTGTTGGTAGTAGAACTGACTTAGTGATTTATTCTGCTGCGCGGTTTCGCTGCCCTCATCTGAATTCGTACTATTCAATTCAATTCAATCAAACATGTTTCCATGGCGATATGAAGCAGCCCACTGTTTGCTTTGGAAGAATTGGGATAGCTCGGTGTTCATTAGTTAATCCTGCGTCTCTGTGGCTCACAAATATCCACAAATGGTCTGCACCGAGTCGCATTTGGCAGAAGTGTGCGATGGACTCACTCACTCACTTACTCACTTTCCTAAGGAGCCTTCTAGCTGTGTTTATCTCAGAATACCCAGTTGGCAGTTTCAATTCCTTCATGTAGGATCAGACGGAGGAAAAAGCTACATTTGCATTCCCTCGAGTTTAATATGCATAAATTGCTGCCGACCAAAGGTAAATCGATCTCAAGACATAATCCTTGCCAGTTGAATCAATTGAAAGTTTGCCAGTTGGAAATTCCCAGAGGCGTGTGCATTCATCAAATTACGCCATGGATTTGTTTGTTTCCTCCGCCATCCAAGATGGCGGCAGTGCATCAACACCCACGGGGGTGCACTTTTCCTAGCAGCCAAAGCGCCAGAGGATATTCTGCGTGATGAAAAGTGTTGTGGGTGGAGGCTTCTTAATTACTGTAGCTTTGTTGGCCAACATTGGAGCGGTGGGAACGTGCCAGGCATCGATCGGTGCTTCTGTTACGCAGTTGGCTTTGTGCAGCAGCCTGCCAGCCAGCCAGCCAGCCAGCTTTTATTGAGACACTCATTGATTGAGTGTTAGTGTGGTGATATGGCCGGGGCCACATGTCAGTCATCTGTCAGCATCAGGCTCTCCGGACGAGAGGTCACTCAACCTTCACCTGGCTCCATACAGTCACTTGACTTGTGTTTATCTTATATTAGCGGTCCAAGTGGAACAAACTGTAGCATGTGTTTTATTCTACCATGCTATCTTTTTTTGTTCTACTTGCAGATTGGTAATTTTTCAGTCTGTTTTGGTGGTGCAGTGTCTCAAGGTTGGTTTTTATTTGACACAGAGTTGGCAGTTTCTTAGCTGCAGCTACAAGCAGTGATAGCACTAATGGTTGGTAATTAATTTTCTTAAGGGGCCACATGAGAAACAGAGACTGATATAGAGGGCAGGACTAATGAAACCAACCTGTTTAGCAAAGGGATGTCCGATATTGGCTTTTTTGCCGATATCCGATATGCCGAAATTGTCCAATTCTCAATTTACCGATACCGATAACAGCCGATACCGATATGTGCGCTGGCACCGCTTCAGGAGCGCATAGGCACTATTTCAGTGTAACGCAAGCATTATTGTATTTTTATCGGTTTTTATTTTATCAGTTTTAAAGCAAAAAAATCCGATACCGATATTACATTTTTATGCTAATATCGGGTCGATAATATCGGTGGGCCGATATTATCGGACATCTCTAGTTTAGCATGGTTTTTATGTCTTCCAGAGGAAGTATATTGCATTATTTCATATGTGCTGCTACTAGTGAGAGCAGTTGATACAATGTTGCCATAAAAACGAAGGGCACACACATCAAATGGCAACACTATATTCCTTATTAATTAAGATTCCCTCCACAGATTTCACAGTTTGCACGTTTCTGCCGTAACTTAAACATCAGTGATAAATTGTCCACATGCAGAGAGGCAGTAGGCGATGACAGCTGAAAAGTAATTAGCTCGTTTGTTGACTGGTATTTGTTGAACTTGAAAATGTATAGTTTGCTCATTAGCCTCCCTGGCTACATCAGGCTTGAGCCTCCTGTACTGTGTTTTTCGTCTCACATTTTCGCCTCATATTGTCATCGGTAAAACCAGTGACCTCTTCCCCGCAACCTCAGCATACAGCTTATCCTTAGACCTTAGCTGACACCTTTTGTTCTAACAAGGCCACAACAAGATATACAGAAAGTCGCACACATACACGTCAGGAGGGGGCAGTGAGGAACAGGACTTAGGTGGCCTGCTGACCGCGAAATACCCAAGCCTGTGTTAAACAAAGTTACCCGTCATCAGTCTTGGCAACCTGCCAACTAAAACTTATGAAAGGATGGTGCCCAGTCTCCAATAAAGATTTTTTACAGGCCAATAAGGTTACAGTGCTGTGTCTGAGCAAACTCAACTGCTTCATCCAGTGGTTCAACCCGTGTAACCTTTTGTTACATCTCCATCCAGATATCAAAAAGAAGAGCAAAGAAACATATTTAAAGCAGGTGGCTGTTTGTAGTCTCCACAATACACAGGGGCTCCTCTTTCTCCTTCTCCTCTTCCATTTCATCCTCGTCTCTGCGTGATTGCTTTCCTTCAGACTCTCCTGGCGAAATCACATTTCAGTCACGTGTGAAACCTCCGTCGCATGAATAATGCAGCGCGCGCACAGGATTTCCTGCCTTTTAGCAATAGCAGACGTATTTTTTTTCTTAAACTGCTGCTAATTCTGTGGTGGGAGCACTTATTTGTGCGTGTTTGTACACATATAGAGAGGTGCTGGCGCTCATCATCAGGTTTGATGCCAGAGGGCTCCTCGAGGAAACAAGGCTGTTACTGTGATGATGATGCCCAGGAGCGACTCGGAAACTCAACACGATGCTCACACACATGCGTGCACACTCGCACGCTATCACAGACTCAGCTAGGATGCCTATTTATCTTTTTTTTCCCCATTCTGTTGGCTGTTGTAGACCTGTATGTGTTTATGTACTTGTATGTGCTCCATAGTGCCATGCTGGACAAAATATTAGTAGATGGTTTTTGGTGGACACATCAGACTGTGACAAAGAACAGCAGCTACTTGTTTCAGCCCGTTGGTGAGTGTGCCCCTTGCTTAGGTATGTTTTGCAGTATGTTTGTGTGTGCGGTGGTATTCTGGAGCACATTCCTGTCCCTATGTGTGCGTGTATGTATTAATAACATGCAGCACCTGCTCACTTTGTTGCAGCAGCCGCAGCGGTGATTGATGCTGTGTTCTTCCTCTGTAGTGCAGGATGAAGGATGTCTCACTCCTCTCTACCTTCAGAGCTGCCAAAACAATGCATACCTCAGCCTTTTGCCTGCGGTCGTCCCGCATCTCCACAACAGTCGGCAGATCTACCGCTCATCGCGAAAACCAACCGGACTTTGGTGACCCCTGCGACTCGACATTAGGCGCTGCCCGACAAGGCACCAGGGTGGCAACAACCCATCTGGCAACTCATCAAATGTGGTCAGAGGGGCTGTGGCGAGACAAATGATGACAGGGCAGCAGACAGCTGGCGCTCGCAGAAAGACGTGTAAGCTACACCCGGGAGCGCATGCGTTCCAGGCCCTCAAGGGCCGGCATCACTGTCAGCGCTCTGACGCAGTCACATCTGATCGGCTACGTGTTGCACCCCAGGGCCTGAGAGAGAGAGACTGAGAGGGTGTGTGTGTCTGTGTGAGTGTGTTTGTGTACGTAGTTTGAGGAAATTTGTTATCTATCTGTCTGCTATTTATTTAGGTTCAATTTATCAAATAAGTGAAGGACCACAGCTGCCCACAGACCGTAGACTCAACGATATCACCACTCTAACAGAGTTCTTTTTCCACTTCATCATATGAGATGCCTGAAATCTCCCCATTGACTTAATAAATCACTTTTTCTTTCCTCTGTTATCATGAAACAGACTATCATAATGCAGAGCAGAGGTCCTCTCCATCAAGGCTGCGTTTGATCCAGCAAATGTGAGATGCCAGTGAAGTCACGTGTCTCTCAACCTCAGGCTGACAAAGCGAAGGGCAAATGGTTTAAAGGAGTATGTGATTAGCTGTGTATTGGAATAGTGGCGTCACTCCTTCTCTTATGCACAGCAATTAATTGTAATCAGTTTTGTGAATCTGCATGAGTTGTTTTGGTGTTTTAGCCATGTTGACAGTAGTTCTGATTCACTGCTGCTCCGTGTGTGTTCATGCTACTCTAACTTTTACATTTGTGGGGAATGTTGAAGGATAATGGCATAGGTTGTAAGAGCAGAAGAATGAACACCAAGGCCTTAAACTTTGCTCTTAGAAATGCCCTGCTCTAAATTAAGCTCCAAAGTGTTCCTCTGGGAGCATGTGGGGTCTCTGAAATCTTTTGGATCCCTCCTTTGAGTTTACAAGGCTTTTAGCTGCTGTCCACTCAGACATGCCTCTGCTTTTCCAGGGTCAAATCAATCAACACAACTTTGTTGTTGTTCGGGCGAAATGAAATTCACTTATTACTGAAATCAACCTCAACTTGCACATTTGATCAGGTAGGTTACAGGTTTTAATGTGCTGTTAAAAAGGTTTGAATGCTTACTCTTGAAGACCTGTGGTGAAGGTAGCACAAGTAGAGCATCTCATTCTCTATGGGTTGTTTGAAGGCGTTCACCCTGCTTCCCTTCCCCACTTGCACTGATTTGTTTCTCAAAAAATCAGCATCATTCAGGCAGGAGTTAGAGTTCCAATCGGTCTACACCCATAGCGAATTCTGGTGTGGTACGCGAAAAGTGTGACCCCACCTTGACTATAGAGCTATCCAAAATCATAAATGCATTTTTAATTTTGTTGCGAATAAGCTGGATAATGGGGAGGGACCTCTGCTGTTGTTCTCGGCCAATCGTGAGTGTGTTTTTTTCCCCCCCTCCGCTTGTTTTTGTCTCATGATGATCAATCCTGTTACAAAACAATGCCTCCCCAAAGGATCAGCAGTTGCAACTGTGTGATTTTCAGGAGGTCTGGTCCGCCCCCAAATAGTGCAGGGTGAGGGTGTGAAATTTTACCGCATTGCCCGCCTCAGACTTTCCTGGTCTGAAAGCGCCCTTTGTGCCACCACTGAAACATATTTTCTGGCCTCTGATCTCTGTTCCCTCCCTGTCTTCCCACTGTCGTGATGTACTTTGCTCTTTTAGAATTATATCCTGGCCAGCCTGCAGTCCGTTCGGGTGCTCTGTGTAATTGTCTTTTAGCTCTATTCAGTCTAATTGCTTTGCTGTCCTCTCACTTGGTTTTGTCTTCTGTGGCTCCGTCCTCATCTGACTGCGCCTGCACTCTTTAGTCTTTATTGAAATGTATACCATGGCCTTGCAGTCCATTTTTACTGAACCCGCGCACAACTTAAACATCTCGGTACAAAAAGGCGGCGTAGGGTCGATTATGCATTCGCCGGACTTCCCCCTTGCGTCTGGCAGTTAAAAAGAGATGATTTGTGGCGTTGATGGTTGAACTCCCATCGCCTGAAAACAAGTTGCTGCTCTCTTTGACAATGAACACCCGCCGCCAGAGCATAAACAACAGCTTTATTGTGCTCCAGTCTGTGAGCAGCCAAATCAATGCTTTGTAAATCATCCTCAGGGGGCATGCTAACACAGCTCACTGCCACGTCCTTTATGGGCACGCGAGCCAAGTAATATGGATGTGTGAAAAGCAAAGGGCTCACGCTGTGCATGGTTAGATGGTAGCAATAAGTGGGGCAGCTGATGGTTACTGACGGGAGAGTGGAAGTGGAGGAGCATGGGGACATGATCAGCGAGGACATTGTGCCTCAGAGCAGTGTGAGTCATTATGAAGCCTTTAGAGAGCAGCGGTGATTATTTCCAGCGCTGATTAGAGTGAGAGATTTCCTTAGTTTCTGGTAGATTTAAAATTGCGCTCTGGCACCAAGAAATGGGAAGATGGCAATATGCTGTCCTGGCTACTGAGGAACTTCCTCCTTGCGCCCATGGGTGTAATCCAAACAACCATTACGGCTCTGTATCACACCTCAGACCCTAGAACCTATCCATTTCCAATTGAATAAAGCTACAGACCAGACCAGACAGACAGACAGATTGATATCCACAAGCGTGCTTTATTTATGTGTTGAATCATCTTCACAGACGTGATCATTCAATTAGCAGTATCACATACAAGAACTAGTAAAGCTATGCAGATGGTGAAGCAGCAGCAATTTCCCTCAGGGGATTAAGATTTCCAACCGATAAAGGAAGAGAATAATATCTCCTACTCTTTAGCTCCTTTCATGCTGCCTGTTGGTATTATTTTCATTTAATCGTTTAATTTATTAGCTGTATTCTCACCAGAGAAAGTGGGACATATACAGTATACAGGTGCAACATGCTTCTCCTATTGTACAATAACTGTTTACCGTAATGCCGTTTGTGCTGCTAGGAGGGGCATTTAGCGTGTATGGGTCAAAGATGACACCACACACCTCAGTAGTCAAGCACAACAGCCTCTCGCCATGTTGGTACTAGCTTGTTTTGCTCTGAAACATTTTGCGTCGTGTCATCTTGCCTGTGTTTCTTCACAACAGTCTCTCAGCTCCCATAATTAATGGGACAGCGTTGCACATCATGATGTAGAGAGTTGCCTCCCTCTGTTCTTAGATCCCCAGAGGAGTAAAAATACGGGAGTATTGGGTTCCTGTTATCATTCTGGTGGCTTTGGTGTCGGACTTGAACCTTTTTGATTTTCTGTGCTGTTCCAGTGCTGCAGCTCAAAGACAAGGACACCGTATCTTGCTGTTGTCTCGCTGTATGTTTTCATTACTGCTAATGTTTCTGAACTCTTCCCTTTAATCATGTTACGGGGGAAGCACTCGCACACATCATCAATCAGAGACACACACACACGCACACGCATTCCTGCCAATTGAACTTCACTTCCGTCGGTGTTTTGCAATTTTCTCGTGCTTTCCATGCCGGCAACAGGAAATGTTTTTCTAATTTGCATGCTGACAGTGATTACTATGGAGATTTCCCCACTGATTGATGGCCGTCCTGTTGCCTCAGAAACCACCTTGAGCAGCACGTTATGACTCACACAACATATTCCTGTAATCATCATTCACAGAAATTATCCGGCAGGCCGTCGCTTCGAATGAAAGCTGTCCTTTTACGGTGCAAGACCTAAACCTGTGACTTCACGATGGATTGACTAGACGTTTCTCAGTGATATACAACAAACTGAGTAGCTGAATAGAAATTGTGAGCGAGAGGGACAATTTCAAGTTTTCCACTTTTTAACTGTGAGCTCAGCATTCTGGCAGTCAGCATCTCATGTTACATCTTTCTTTATACTTTTTCTATCAGGAAACCTGAACACAGAAAAGAGGAAGAGGAGTTATCGTGCCCTCCACTTTTCTCACCAATGAGCAGATATCTAACAGATAGCACTTAATTCGATTAATTCACCCATGAGTGTATGCGTGTAAACGCGTGACGCCTGTGTCCTGTCTGAATAGTCAACATTTACGTACATGTCCGATTCTACTGTCAACACATTGTGAGGCCATTAAACTTCCTTGCTCTGTAATACAAACAACCATTAAGGCTGACTGATGGTGGAGGCTGTGCCTGTGAAAACATTGTTGCACTAAGTCTCGCTCCCATTTTGTGTGTGTCTTATCGTGGGCCGTAGTAAGACAAAAATAAGATTGTTTTTGCCCTGATTTGTCGGTCACATTACCGACTGTTGAGCTTAGAAGATGGAAGACTCGTTTTCACTTGCTGTGTTCGGTGAAACGTAGAAGGTTGTTGTGAAAGAATTATGAGTAACTTGAAAGCAAATGTAACTGAAAAGCTTTGATACCAAAGGCTGTTGTCACAGCATCTAGCAACACATTTTCTAGCACTGTCTAATAAAGAACCACCACAGTTCATTTTCATCCAGACACCTTCATAGTTCTCACATGTGATCAGCATTTTTCTAGGAGCCGACATGTCCGCCTGTGTGTGTGGCAGCGACATCTCTGATCGTTTCCCAACATCGAAGAGGCGAGATTAATTTGCTTCTCACATGCCCAGCTGCCATATTTCTCTTCTGGTGGATTCATTACATTTTGGAATGATTAGTAGACCTGACAGGCCGAGCAGAAGAAACTCTGATTTATACTGCGGAGTTTTTGGCAGCAGAAGAGAAACATCCTTGTACTTTGGGTTGGGTTGTCACCTCATTAGCTCGTAGCAGCTTGACTAGTTAAACTATTTGACTCTTGCTAATTAAAAAGTTTTTGGCCACAGACAACAATTCAGGCGCCTGACTTATTTCAACACAAGGACTCTATTAGGTGCCGATGGAGTCTCTGGACAGACTTGTAGAATATACAAGAGTATGATAGTGATCATGGTCAAATCCTCCTGGATCTTTGGTAACAATAAACCAAACTGTTAAACTCCCGCTCCCGCTTGAACCATTAATTTATGTTATATCCATTTTAGCCTGATTTATGGTTTTATTTTGAAGCCCTGTGTTTCTGTCACTAAGCCAGCAACCAGACGACAGGTGGAGGTGTGGAGCTGCTGTCAAGTCATAAGATTGATCATGTAATTTTTGATTTGTCCTCAGAAGCCTTGTGTGGAGTTTGTTTTGCTGGATGTTTGCCATTAGGAGAGTGGAGGTCTCTCTCTGGATGCACTCCACTGGCGATGGGACAATCGGCTGCAGATTTGGACAGCATTTAATCACTTTTGTCTCATAGGCTTTGTGGCTTATGGAGAATTACTTAAGGCCTTGAAGGACACATTTGGGATTAAGTCACTGGACGTTGTTCCAGCTAAAAATAAGAATGGACTGATTAAGAATAGCTGCATTTTGTGCAATTGTTTATACCAGTCTTTGCGGGGCAGTTCACGGACAATGGACACGGGGACAATTCTGCTGTGCAGAGCAGATGTTTCAGAGAAGCTCCGTCCCCACTCTGGCTCTCGCTGTGCATCCCGACATGATTCAATTAACTAAATCAGAGCACAATTTTCAATTTTAATTGGATTAGCTGAGCAGCAGCGCTGCGATCCCTCATGCTGTACGTCGGGCGTGGCCTGCTGAGTATGTACGCGGACATGTCAGCTGTGCCCACACGGCCGAGCGGCAGCCAGTGAGCTCTCCTCGCTCTGCTGCGTTCCTCTCTGTCAGCGGTCCAGCTGGAGTGAGGAGGGCCTGGAGCCCCCGTTAGCTTGTTATGACAGTCTTATCCACAGCAATTAATACGCGGCAGCCTAAAATGGGATTTATGTCCAACGTGCTGTTTGCTCTACACAGCTGGGGGAAACCTTTTCTACGTGCACCGCTGTGAGTTTGGGGCAGTTGCCTGGCAGCCTGGTCTGCCCGTAATTTCTGCCCAGTGCTGTAAATATTCAGAGGATAAACTTAGACTTGGTGCTAATTTATGAAGCTTGGGAGCCTTAATCTTGTAAGCCAGAGATATTGTGCGCTGGCTCTCGGTATAAATAACGTTTTATACACACGCCACTTCCTCTAGGGACAGCGGTGAGGCAGCCGTGCATCTTAATCGTCTCCGGGTACAATAATCTCCGGTGTAATTTGTCTGCGTTTATCTACATCTCCTCCCTGTTTGTGTCCAGTAATGGGGATCAATAAGGAATAATGGGCTTTACCTGGATTCACCCCATCAGGATAAGGAATGTTCCTAACACGCTCTTCATTAAAACCCCTCAGCGAGGCGGCTAATGGACAAAATGAGACGTTAGTAGTGATCAGGAGGGCAGTAAAAGGCGGGCACTTTTGATATTCTGGTTAATGGAATGGTGAGACAATTCAAAGTGCTTCACACAGACATAAAAGTAGAGGTTAAACAGAAAATAATTACATGAACTATTTAGAGAGGCGACGTAAGACCTGGAACAGGGCGAGTGCAACAATTGCGAGATATGGATAAAAACCAAAACCTCATGGAACTTCAAACGTGTGAGAAAGCTTCCCAAAACTATACACTGTAAAGTTTTTGTTTGACATAGACTTACCCATACCTACCAAAGACAGATGCTCGACTGCTTGGCCCAGACATCTCAGTTGAACTTATTTTCAAGGCAACAGTTACAGGTGAGGCGCAGTGACAGGTGAATAACGCTCTAGTAGTGATCTCACATGGAATGCTCAGATGCCGCTATGTTCAAAGTGAAGTAAAGGGTGTGTGAGCTGGCGAAGGGAAGAGGGAGGAGGAGGTCACTGAGTTGGCACAGACGTGACAACTCATAAACACTGGAGTCGGAAGCGTTCAATGTCCTTGGCTTGCCATCGATTCATCATTCTCCGGAGTAGGAAATGGCAAAGTTTTATATTCACAGACTTTTCATATGAAACATGGTAATGAGATGTTCAGCCTGGCCTCCATATGTAAACCGATGGCCCGCCTCGCCCTGAGGAGCGACATCACAGCCTCATTACGCTGCCAAATGGTCTGGCAGTGATGTTAGATAATGACTGGAATATTTCTCCTTCATCATTAAACCAAGTGTTGAATGTAACAATGTAATAATTCACAAAAATAAGAAATTGGAGAGATGACATGAAGCTGCTCTGTGACCGGAAAATGGGCATTAAATTGATGTGCGGTAATCATGTCATATGTTATAGAAAATACTCACAACGCTTAAACAAAACAAGTCTTACCTCATCATTTCTGATCATCACTATTTCGACCTCAATGAACATATTTTCAGATTTATTTGTTTATTTGTGTACTTATTTTCCTATTTATGTATTTATTCTCGTCAGTAAGATCAGTTTACGGGATTGCTACTGACCTGCTCTCCCTCACCCCCACAACCCCTCTCATCGCCGGCGTGGACCACCCGCACACACGTGAGTGAGGAAGAGGAGCGGAGCGGACATCTCCGTCTGCCTGGGATGAGGACGGCGTCTCCTCCCCGGGCTCAAACAGCGGCGCACACCGCCCGGAATATTAATGCGTGAACTGTCGGAGGTTGATGAGAAGTGAGAGTTGGTTCTCCGTCCGAACATCCGAGGCAGAGTCCAGTGCCGGTCGGTGCACAGTCGGTTCGATTCGGCCACAACTCCCCCTCCTCCCACGCAGGACGCGGCTCCGGTCCTGACGGATCTGGACCTGAAGTCTTACGACGACGATTTGGGATAGCAGCAAGGAATGATGAAGGAGAAGAGCCTGATCGAGACTGCCAAGATGCAGGGGAACATGATGGTAAGGCGGCTCGGATCCCGCTCGGTACCCGCCCCGCCGCGGTCCGGTTTCTCTTGCAGCGCGCTTTGACGCTCCGGTCATCAGGGGAGCCATCACCCTCCACACGCCCCGTTCGCTGATTTCGGGCGTTTTCACGTAGAGAGACGGCTTTTTTGTGTGTGTTTTTCTCGGACAGTTCACGCCCTCTCGATCCCGCGCCACCACCCACTTCCACCCTGAGTATGTTGTGTGTGCGTGTGTGTGTGTATGTGTGTGTGTGTCGCAAATCCAATGGTGTTGTGATGAGGAAGGAGGATTTGCGGCCAAGTTTTGACCAACTTTGATCAGTCCGTCACCAGCCGTTCAATATTTTTCTAACTGTACTGTTATTTCTGTGTGCGTGTGGCGTGTGTGGACGTATCAGTCAGATGCAGACAAATGTCTAAAGTCCATGATCGTGTTCTGCCTGTCCCTCCAACTGTCCGATGAAGGTTGCACGGAGGCCAGTTGGAAACTTTTGGCCAATTTCGTGTGGCAGCTGAGTCCTTTCACTGTGTGTGTGTGTGTGTGTGTGTGTCTGTGTCTGGGCGTCCGTGCGTGTGTATGCGCGTGCGTGCCTGTTTATTGTTGATTTCCTCTGTGGAGCCGTAACCTTTTGCCCAAGGAGCAACTCATCAATATTTCACCACATCTAAACCTGTGAGTTGAGGGATAAATTGCTGTCTGTCCTTGCGCCGAGAGCTGCAGGCGGCAGGATTTATGAGGGGCGGAAGAGGGGAATACTTGATGTTCTCCGGGATCTAAGCGGAACATTGCCGATTTGAAGATGTTAAAGTCGTTTTTGGAAGTAAGGCAGGGAACATTGGGGCTCATCATCTCTGTCTGGTCTGAATCATTGATTGATTTGTGGCATGTCCTCCAAGGTTTCCTTCAGTTGTGCTTTAATTTGCCTCTACAAATTGCCCTGTTACGAGATTAAGATTTTCTAAGTTTTCAAAATTTAAAACATTGTGTTCATCAGTTCAGATTTTAAACTTTGATTTTATTTTATTTCAATCGCCAAGTTTTTGAAAAACTTATCAAACTGTAATTGTCCAGAACAGAATCTGTATATATTTATACTGTGCCTCTCCCGCATTCATAATCAAGAATGGAAAGGTAAAGAAAAGACCAATGAAAAGATAACTGTTTAATCAGCAGAACTAGCACATACGTAAAATAGAAATCTGCTGCATAGCAAAACTATATCAATACATAAAGTTGACACACAGATAATCACTCAATTGACAGTATTGAAATCAAACCCTCGCACTCATTGTGAACTTTTCAGCGCTCTGGGAAAATAATGGCAAACATAATTTGGAATACCAAGGATATAGTTGAGCAGCAATGTGATGTCGAATGTCTCCATTTTTGAGGTCAGTGACATTGTTTTTTTTTGTTTGTTTGTTTATTTCTGTCCCTTGAAGTGCCCCTCAATGGTCACCGGGGGCAATTTAGTTGTCTTGCAATGGACTCACCTCCTCTCAGTCTTTGCTGGCCTGTTTTTGTCTCTTCACTGACATCTGCTATCTGACTGCTTTGCTTAGCGACTAAATTCTGCAGGACGACGACCTGTCGGGAGTGTTTAGTTTACCCATGCACACAATGCTTTTGTTGCTCCCATGACACACCCTGCTGCCTCAGATAGATCACAACATAAAATGAATGAAGGATTTATTGATTTCATTGACTTATCGATGGTATTCATTTGTCATTATTTGATTTACTGACTCGGTCAACCTGTACATGATTTGGCCACAGGGGTGTTGTTGAAGACAGTAGCTACATGGAAATCTACATGACAGTAAAACAGACTTCGACGTGAGCATGACAGCTTCATCGCGCCATGCGTGTTGCCTCCCGTGCAATGAGCCTGTGCTCTCGGCAGACAGGGACAAATGGTGGCGTCTCAGTGGGGATGGTGGCAGTATGATTTCCAACCTCCTCACACGGCCGTTGGACATCCATCTCAGTCACTGGGGGATTGAGAGTGAAGTGAGGCTGGATGCCAAAGTAGCAGGAGGTTTGCATGTATCGACTAAAGCTGCTAATGAAGTCAGGAGCCCAAAGGAGACGCAGATGCTCCATTTTCCTAGCAACAACATTAAAATGATTCTTGCATCTCAAGTTTTACTCACGTATAAACCAGAACTAAATGAACTGATGAATCAGTAAAATCCTGCAAACATCTGTCAAGGACAACTGTTAAGTTAAAATATTCACACACAGATTGCAGTATTGTGTTCTTTTGCTGTACACTGCCTGCGGATGATCAGTTCTACAGGTTGTGTTGAGAAATGTTAGTAATTTTACTCAATTATATATTCAAATAATTTCTTCAAAATGCGTCAGTTTAATCACATCTTGTTGGTGCTATGAATGCAGCATCGGTCGACAAAAGAAAGCACCGATGGAGACAAACTGGCCTTCCACCGGTCCATGTAATTTCCCTGCGTTCGATACTTGATGCAGCAATTATTCAGTTTTTCTAACACGGATCTATGATTCCATCCACGTTTTCTGAAATTGCAGGTCTTTTAATCAGAGAAGAGATGTTTTTCCACTGTAACGGCCTCTGCCTTGTTTACTGCCGGTGTGTTGCTCGAAGATGTTTCCAGCCTCATGATCCGTTTTTCAGGGCCGTGAGGCCGGCAGGCTTTCACTTGGGCTGTTTGTGGCTAATTGCATCTCTCTGTGGCGAAGGAGCCCTTTGAGCAAAACCATTTGCTCCCTTGGGGCCTAAATGAATCACAGAATATTCCTGATGCTACCACATTATTCTTGTAAAAGATGCGAAAGGTTCAAAGGTTAGTTCTCCTCTGTGGCTCCCGTCGCTGCGGTTATCAGTTTGGAAAGTGTTTTGACAACTTGCCTTCAATATCAGACGTCTGATCATAATGGTCTCTGTTGTGGGTACATGATGCAACCATTTGTATAAAACTGAGAATCATGCAGCTTTTCTTCTTTTTTTTTCTTGGTTTATATTGCAAGCTGTAGTTCTTCTGCTTTGGCACAATTGTGAAAGGGTGGTATGATGCATAATTAATCTATGGATTTTGTTGTCTCTGACAATGTGTTTTAGCAAGTTACGTGGTCTTACCCAGTTTTTGTTTCAATCTCTTGAATTAGAGAGGAAGAAATAAGACCTTGTGCATACTGGAAGTTCTGCACATGTCATACTCTAGATATGTTGTAGATATGACGATGTTACCTCTAGATACAATACTATCCATTCACAAATTACTCTTATTTTATTCCAAGAGGCCTTTCCTCTGGCATTCATTTTGCCCTGGATATTCACGCAATAAACTGCATACTCTTGGTCTCTAAAAAATACATCCAGATCAGAAATGTTCAGTCAGCTGTTTCGTTCATTGGCTTCAACGCTTCACCATTACACACAGGAGGTGTGGTGGTGGGGGTCAGGTTTCTCCACCACAAATGTGATGCGAGCTGTCGTCAGCTTCATCAGACTCCTCTGTCATGTGCCTCCCCAGAGCGAGGACGGAGAGCAGATGTGTTCATGTTTACATGCCGAGGAATGCTACTCCTTGCCTCAAACAGCTACTCCTGAAACAGCGTCAGAATCCTCATAAGTAAGATGTTGTCACAAATTTCTTAAGACACTTTGAGTGCAGAACTCAGGGCGACATTCCTCCATGGAGGTGTATCCCACAGAAGCCCCCAGGCCAACTGAACTTGGAAGTTTCAGGTTTTTGCAAGAAGAGGCGCTTGGCAGCATTTGCGTTATCCTCTACCCATCATGTTGCAATCCGTGCCATCTAACAGGGGACCAGCGAGTACGTGCCTACTTGGCATGTGTGAGGCCCCTGAAACTAGAGTGAGGCATGTTGAAGTTGAGATGCCGAAGAATACAAACAGCTCCTTGATCTGTGATTTGCTTGCCACCCTCAAACTGACACTTTTGTGAGAAATGTCAGGATTTGAAGTGTGATTATCCTCCCCAACAACAGTTTTCAAACTCTCAGATTTAACTTTTATTTGTACTGAGCCCAGCCTTACCAATGCTGGCATACACAGAAGCCCTTGATCCCTCCATGTTATGTTCGAGACTTGGTAGGGTCAGTAACAGGTCAAATCACATTTCCACGTCCTACTATTGTTTCAAGTAGCCTGCTTGGAGTTGTTGGAAGACATACATTGTGCACTCAAATTTTGAAGCTCACCCGGACTCACCAGAATTACATCATGAGGTTGTTGGTAGTAGTTCCATTTGACATTTTGCATACCTTTAGCTCTATATTGTATGTACATCTGTAACATGTAATGTGTTTGGCAATTGCCTTTCACCTCTGAGGGAATGTTGTGGTGGTTGCCAAAGCAACGTGATGTTTTTTTCATGGGCATTCCCATGGATGCTTGGGGGATATTCATGCACTTGATGGCGGTCACCATCGGCTGTTTGCAGGATCAGAAACGCGGCGAGGAGAGCAGTGATTTACACCGACCTTTACATGGGCCAGTATTTGCAGCACCGCCAGCAGCATTTCATTAAGCTGGCCAGAATCGAGCACTCCCCACTTGGGCGCGTTTGTTTTTCAAGCTGGCCAAGGCACATTACGCTGAAATCTGAGGAACAGGCTTACTCCTTTGCCTCTCTCTTTACCTTTGCTCGAAGTAAACAGTACAGACATGACTTATTGTCATGTGTTAGGGCATAATCTAACAAAAAGATTATGAGCAAATTAAATCTGTAATATTCCACTGTGGCTGAAGGATGGATAGATGGTCCATGTGACAATAGATCTTTTTTAGTATGATTGATGATTCTGTAACAGAGCTGCTCAGATGGGGATCAATAGTATTGTTGATTAAGGACAAACATTTCTGGAGATGTTGCTTGGTTTGTGTTGATCTGTTGACATCGTGTAACCAGTCTGATGAGGGTGCTGGAACTATCTGAGTTTAATGGCCAGTGTGAAAAGCACTGCTGCCTCAGCACGTATCTCGGTGAAGTTCTGTCCACCAGAGAGGTGCAAAGAGAGGTGCTGTCCGCTGAATGAGGGCTCGCTCACTTACAAAGACTCCCTGAAACTGACGATAATTGGCCAAGAGATCCAAAGCACTTCAAATCCAGTGTACATATTGTTCCTTTTTTCACAAGCAGGCATTAAGCGGGCTTACGGCAGACTGTATTCCCCCTTCATCCCTATTACCCTCATCCTCAGACGTGTCTCATTAAGTGGTAGAGTAATTTCTCTCTGCCGCATGCATTTGCCTGCGGCCACAATCCTCTGAGCCCCAAGTGGTCAATCGGCAAATGCGAGCAAAAGTAAGGACAGTATATATAATAGCCCGTCCTACCCGTTAGCGTTAACCTGTACAGAGGGTGAAAAATCTCATTTCTGAGACCTGCGCTGGGGTACATTTAGCTGAAAAGCCATTTTCCCTTATTGATTCACCCCCAATGAAATCAGTGGTCGGCTATTGCAGAGTGAGATGAAGCTGCTTGAGCGCAGGGTTTTACTACACGTTGCTACAGTCTTGCTGCCATGTCACATCTCTCAGACTTAAAGTATTTTTAGTTGCACTTAGTTTTCACTTTTAAGCGTGTTGTGCACCGAGAGATAAAGTGGACGGTGAGTGTGTTCATCAACAGGAAGTGCCACAGTTTAAGCAGACTGCAGAACAGCAGGAAGCAAATGAACGCCTTTGTAATTGGAGCCTAATTTGGCGCAGTGGGAATGGACTGGTTCGCCAACAAAGACAAGGTTTGTGTGTGTTAGTGTTTGTCTATGTTTGTGTTACCTACTCACAGGTGAAGCCTGGAAAACAAAGCTAGATCTTCTCAGTGCTGCTTTCTTGCTCCTAACCTGTTAGCCAACAGAGACTGGATGGCTTTTTTGGGTCAGCGAGGTCTGATTTACTTCTGTCTAATGAAATAGAGCTCAGAGAATGACATTTGTGGTTGTGTGTTCCTGTTCCCATGTGAGGAAACGTTTTTGTTAGCAAGTGGCATATGGTAGACTACCTCGACTGGATCACTCTGTCCAGATGTTGGTGGTTGACTTTTAAAATTGGGTGAAATGTACACCTCTCCTGTGACGATCTTGAACTTGCCCAACATATAATCACAGTATTTAAAAAAAAAAGGAGAAAAAAAAGCTTTGTTACGTTTCTGTTTGAGGATGTTCATGAATTTCAATGATGCCCTCTTGGGGGTAACGACAAACACGACCTGATTGTAAACCCTGGCATATTGTGACTAGAGATGTCCGATAATATCGGCCCACCGATATTATCGACCCGATATTAGCATAAAAATGTAATATTGGTATCGGATTTTTTTGCTTTAAAACCGATAAAATAAAAACCGATAAAAATACCATAATGCTTGTGTTACACTGAAATAGTGCCTATGCGCTCCTGAAGCGTAAACCGGCGCACATATCGGTATCGGCTGTTATCAGTATTGGTAAATTGAGAGTTGGACAATATCGGCATATCGGATATCGGCAAAGAAGCCAATATCGGACATCCCTAATTGTGACCAATGATCAGTCTGCTACACACAGACGCAACACAAAACTTAATGTAGCTAGGCAAGCCCCCTGATTCGGTATGATGGAATTATCCTGTTATGCTTTCGGATGTGTGCACATGCGGTGTGTGTGTGCAGCGCGTGCATGTGCTGAAATTGCAGTCTGTGTACAACAGGTGCTTCTTCATTAAGGATCTCGTTCGACAGATGCCTGGAGGAGAGCACATGGGAGGAAAAGCAGTAGGCTGCTAGTGCATCCCGTATTGCCACTGTGTGCTTACACAAAGGCTGTGTAGACAAAACAAATCGAATTTCCCCCAGATGGTAGTGCACCAGGCATCTCCACCCTGCACGCCTAGCGGAGAGGCTGCGAAGCATCCCATTGCAGTGCGCCGTACATCATTACCTGGAATTCCAGCAGGCAGTTTCCCCAACTTCCTCTGCCAACAAGCAAATGGCCCTGATTAATCATCAATAGCTGAAGGCAGGAGGGGAGATGGGCAGATGCTTGCCCATATTCCATGCATAGAGCTGAGCGTGCACATCAGAGCCAAGCTTTAGATCATTTTGAGAGGGGGAAATGTGTTTAACGACTCTATCAGCTCAAACGACAATTTCTTGGTGGTTCTGAAATATGAATGAATGCTGAGATCAGAAACGCACGAAGGTTTACAGACATCAAGGTTTGAACCTCAACTGTCCACCAAGGGGTGCTGTAGCTACACAGCTACAGGTAGTTAGGAAAAATGGTCATTGCTTTACTTAGCAAATGCATCTGTGAACTCCACAAAGGCATTCGCAAACAGGTGGATCACCAAAAAGTTCAATACTTCTAGATGACCAAAAAATTCAAAACTTCTGGAGTACTTAATATGAGTGTTATGCACACAGCCATACTTTTCAGGGGGAATAAGCCAACACCTGCAATAACATGGCACTCAAGGTGAAGATAAGATCTTGTTATTTTTCAAAACTTAATTTGTGATGACAGGAGGCAATATGATGATATGCTACAGTGCTATCATTTGGAAACAATCACTCAAATTAGTTATCCAGCGTATTGTGTGTGTATGTGTGTGTGTATAAGGGGGGCAGTGTATAGATAACGATTGCATCATCCCCTCCCTGCAAAAACGACTCAATGTAGTTTCGGAAAAGTTGAGAGACGACATAAGCAATAGCAAGCATGACATCTGAAGACTGATGGGGCGAAGCCAAGCGAGCCGCCGTCTGCCATTTGGAGCATTTCCATGTGCAAATCCATGACAGAACGATTTCCCGTCTTCATTACGTCGGCTGTCTCACACTGACACTTGTGTAAACTTGTTTGTTTTGCTACGTTTGGCAGCTATGGGCTGCCGCCTGGCCGAGTGAGATGTTTGCTTCCCAAATCTGACAGGAAGCGGTGAATGCATGGCAAGCCAACTTTCCCTCGGCTCCTCTTCTATCCACTTTTGAAATTCTGTTGAGGTGGCGGACGCCCTGGCCTTATTTAAAAGTCAAAAAATTTGGCATTTTGCCTCTCCCTCCATCTGCCCTTCTACCTTAGCCTATAAGCACCCCTCGCCCTCCTTTCCTTCACCTGCCCCCCTTCCCCCTCTCACCCCAGCCCTCCATCTCTCCCATCTATCCCCCCACCCCTCCTGAAACTGTTGGCTTTGTTTCCAGGCTGTTGTTCCTCGTGTTCCCTGCTGCGAGACGTATAGACTGTCAAATGCAGCTGCGCTTTCACACAAATTGAGTCTCATGCTTTGTCGTTTGGCATCGCTTGCCCAGCAGACGCAATTACACTCTGTGTTGTGAGGCAGCGGAATAAAACTGGGCTCATCGTGTCAATGTTGGAACAAGTGGAAATCATTGCCGTGCTGCATGCCGCTGTCAATGATGCGGTAAACGAGACAAACAGCTGCTGCCTCTCCCCTATGTCAATCATCAGATTATTATGTTGAAAACATACTGTTTGTCTTTGGCTCGTGACATTCCTGCCTACTTAACACTAATGCCTATCTTTGTGATGGACTTAAATGTGTTAATAGCTCTGTTTGGCAATACAGATTTCTCGTTTATTCTCCCCAAAACACGCTATGGCTCTGGCTGACACAGATCCTGTGCACATGCAAAGGACAGTTTATCATCACCAGTCTGACTAGTTTTGAAATGTGACCTTTCAGCTCCCTCCCATGCCCCTCATCATCAGTGAAGGTGCCTTCTGTTGAGACGAGCCCACTGAGGCTGACGTAATGGGCTGCTGCAGCTTCCCGGGCTCTGATCCTAGACCCTGCTGTCTGCACAGGTGCTCACTGGCAGGAGTACATACCAACAGCCCACTGTGTGATGCATGTGCACCTGTGTATGGCACATTAACACACTGCTGGTCACATGGCCCTCTCAACGGTGAGAGAAATGGTTGTTTGGCGCCGTAACATTCCCCCATGTTCAAGTGAGTTTCCGCTATTCCTCCCTCAGAATCGCAACTTTTTACCGGATTTTGGTTCTGGGGACGCAGGGGAGGTTTGTTTGCACATCAGTGCTAACTGTAGTTTCGTATCAAAGTCATACACAACAGCTCAGAGAGGTTCTTCGTGTCTTTGAAATGCCACTCTCGCGGGCCGTGTAAGTTCACAGTCACTGATTGGTCGTTGATGTCTTTCCTGTCTGCGCTGGTTCCCATCCACGTCTCAGGGACGTGTCGTCCATCACATCCTGGCGTTTTTCGGGTCCACGCATCGACGACGACGGATTTGGTGTGTATTGATCGTGAGGGAAATACCTAGAGCCCGACAGGGACGATTTGTTACAAGGGTACACCCACCGCTGGCGTACAGGTCCAATTCATCAGCACATATTGACTCGGCACCGTGCCTTCCTCCCCATCAGTCATCACTTTGGCGAAGGCGGTTGCACCACGCTGAGTACATCTCTCCGTATTCATCATCATCACTCCTTCACGGTGAGTGAGTGACACTCCTCCTTCGCTCCTTCAGCGCCCCATCTGCTCCCCCATCGGACAGGCAAGCCCCCCTCCCGCCTTGACTCTGCGCCGAGCAGAGACCCAGGCCTGCTCAGCGGGAGAGCAGCCGCAATGCTTGCATGCTGACTCATTGGCATTCCCTGCTGAGCGTGGGGATGGCAGGTTTGAGGCAGGTGGTGGCCTCCTGACTTCGTAAAGGTTGAGACTCTATGTCAAGGGAGGAATTGCAAAAAGCTCACAGAGCCAAAATGCATCAGAATCAAGCTGGTAAAGGCGTTTTTACCACAGGGATAGTTTCGTTTGTTTTTAACTAGAAGCCTTCCACCAACGACCTTCCTCCTTCATGAACTTTACACCGCCTCCTATTGACATCGGCTCAGAATCCATTTTCTCTGTTTGTCCACCCAGTTCCGCCTTCCTTTCATCTTCTCTCTGTCTTTTGCTGGGCTCGCTGGTCCTCTTTGTCATGCTTTAAATCCCTCCCTCTTTTTATCGGCCTGTCTCAATCCTCTGTAGGTTTTAACGTTAATTTTCCAATCCATAGTTTTGATGAGCTGTTGTTATGGACTGCCGAGCAGCTCTGCCAGCAACACTTAGAGAAGTCCTTCTATTTCTATCATCACTACACACCATATTGTTGTGTAAAAACCTCACACACCTTCGCTACACACACACACACACAAACACCTATCTTTTTTGCTATGACTGACGTCTTCTTCCCTCCAGTATCCCTCACACTCCAAGCATTTCATCCTTTGGTGGTTAACGGGCAAAGAAAGCTCTGGAGCAGGTCCTAGATTGATAGATTGGGGCCATAACAAGCGGTCTTCCTCTACTGAGCTGTCAGGCTACCGCCAATCTCAGCGCCCCCTGGAGTCTCGCAAAGGTCATCACGCCTCTTAATCAAACATCAGGCGAGGCCGCCTCCCTGTCAGCCGGACGCCCCCGCTCGCTCCCACGCTGAGTTTAAAGTTCACTCCCATCTGCTCTGAGAAATGCATGCCAAGCTTCAAAATGGCTGCTGGCGCGCTCTGGCAAAAGTGCGACGAGGTGAGGTGTGTCCGGTGGCATGTGATGATCAGCCAGTTTTAAGTTGCTTCTTGCTGAAGCAGGTGGAGGTGATTTATTTAAGTTAACCCCAAGATCACACGCAACCAGAACACAGTCAAACATAACTAACCTGTTTGTGTGATTTGCTATTTTTAATATTTTTCATTGAGCAGCAAACACTCTCTTTCCCAGTTGGCATTGACAAACAACAGCAGCTCGCCTCGTCCCTACTCTCTTCTCCTCATCCCTATTTCTTTATGCCAGTGCCTCTCGGTTCAAACTGAAAAGGCTGAACTTTTCTGAATACAGGACACAGTTATGTAATATATTCTTAATAACCAAATAATTTCAGGGAAAATCCAAGTTCCCCGAAACAGTGCCATAACCATGTATCAGAATGGGAAAAGGCTCCAGAACTTTCCTTAAGGTCGCAAAGTGAGAACAAGCCAGGCAAGTGTTTGAACATGATGTCTCCGGGGCCACAGAACTTCTTTCTGTCAAAAGGATATGCCAGACAAGAGTTTCCAGCAAAAACTAGAGCCTTATTACCTGCCTGTCTCCTTTTGTGTTGATTGGCTGCCAGCATGTTCTTCCTTTTTGAAGCTTTCAGCTCGATTAGTATGAAGAGAAGTCATTCATCTACAAAGGTGAAACAGTCATCACCGTAAGGCCTAATTGAGGTTGTCGTGGCTCAATGGTCCATAGGTTGCTTGCAAGATCTGCCAACCCTGTTTTCCCATGGCAAATTGTTCGTGGCAGCAATGTCCTTCTAATGGTGCTTTCTAATGTAAAGCTAATGTACTACTGATCAAAGCTTGCCTCTGGAATTTCAATTGTGTGTGTGCGTGCGTGTGTGTGTGTCTCTGTGTGCATCTGTGTGAAGGGTAGATAATTGCCTCTCGAAAAGTTTACAGCTAAAGTAATTAGAAGGAAAAGTTTAAGAGAGGCATAGATGTGTGGTGCGGCGGTGACAGTGAAGGGGCCCGGAACGGTGGAGTCGTTCTCCGTATCGCCGCGTTGTAATAAGATAACAATAATGAGTAAAAATGCATTAAGCTGTAAAACGATAAAAAAAAACACAATTACTGATTAACGAGCTGGAGTCGGCAACGTTATCGCAAAAAAGTAGGAAAATCTGTGCTTGTGTGTGCGCGTTTGTGTGTGTGTGTGTGTGTGTGTCTCATAGTTGTGTGAGTTGACCATCTCGAGGCACAGCAGATGTTTCGCTCTGCTGGAACACGGACCAAAGACCTCGAAGCCCTCCATCCTTCAGCCGACGCTTGCCCACTTTGCCCTCTGTCCCTCCTCTTCTTCTCCCTTTCCCTGTCCCTCCCCTGTCTCTGTGTCTGTCTCTCTGTGTGTCTACTGGTCGCCTCATTTGTCTGTCTGTCTCTTTCCCTCACTTTGTTTGACTCTGTAACACACCAGCAATCTCAGTCACAACTGCGCGGCATACTTGTCACCGCGAGTAGAAAGTCTGGGGAACAACGTGGTGAGAGGAAGAAAGGGGTGGAGAGAAAAGGTGTCTGCTTTGCCACCTTTTCTCTCTCCGTCTCTCTATGACATTTCCATGTCAACTGCCTAATTAATATCTCTCTTCCCTTCTTTTGCACGTTCCATCTTGGCCCTCAACATCTTGTCCTCTCTCTCCACCCCTTTCTTCCTCTCACCACGTTGCTCCCCAGACTTTCTACTCGCGGTGACAAATATGCCGCGCAGTTGTGTCGGTGTGTGTGATGTCAGTGTAATTAGTTGTGTCGTCTGTGTGTTTCGATATATGTTCGTTACGTTTTAAATAAAGCAGCTCAAACCAGAGAGGCTGTGACATCTCCACGATCAATTTAGACAGAGGGATGTAATTATGATCCACTTTTGATGTAGATAACATTGACAGCGGTGTATTTGTCTGTATTTTGTACTTGCATGTGAGCCTCAGTTCAAAATTATGGAGCTGTCAATCATCAAGTTAAGTCAAGAAACTTAAACACAGTAGTTCTTTGCTGTTCGCTCCACAGAGGCAAACTGCATCCAATTAAGACTCACATGTTAATGTGACACCCGCTCTGTATTTACCGAGCAGATGTCACTGTCAGCACTCTGCATGATCTACCGCTCTGAGAGTGACCATAAAGCTGCGCAATTGCACGGTTAAATTCTGTAAAACTCCCTCCCTTCCCCCCAAAATCTAAGCACGCACAAACAGTTCTGACAGTAATCAGGAGTCTAGCTGAGACAACATTGCGGGCGTTAGTGCCTGCACTTTGCTATATGCAATATCTCAAGATGCTGATGGCATCTAGACGGGAGATGGTGCTGACATTTGGCGCGAAGGGACGTGATCATTCCTCAGATGTGTGCAGCGTTTTACCTAAGTGCTCTGAGCTCTCGTTAGGAAGCAGGTACATTGCCTTCATGCTGTGGCTGGTTATTACTGATGTATAGTAACACTGGAAGAAAGAGAGGGAAAGGGAGTTGCGAAAGGAGAGGGAGAGAGAGTCTGTTTTTGTGTGTGTGTATTAACCCTTTGCAATATGCTAGCTGCAGGCAACAGCTAATCTTGATTTCTTTTGGCTCGTCTTCATCTTCAGCACGATTTGTGGTCTTCCTCAATTTGATGAGCGCCTGGGGTGCTCAATGGTGAGACAGTGAAGATGCTTCTCTGATAGTTAGCGTTCGTTGTGAGTGGAGAAAAAAGTTGCGGAAACGTTTGATCTGGTGTCACAAATGGTACCAAGTGTTTGTTTTCAAGGGCTAACGGAGACGCACGTCACTCTCTTCCTCCGTCTTTTCTTCTCACTCTAGCTCTACCTCTCTTGGTTGTACACACCTTGCTCAGTCAGTGTTTCCCTCTGTCTCTGTCTCTTTGTTTGCCTTGCTCTCTGTATCCGTCTTTGGTTTCCCCATCTGCAACTGCCTTTGAACTTGTCTCACGTTTACATTCGGGCGGATGGCTTGTGTAGCCCGTGTGTTTTTGTGTGTTTGCATTCTGATTGTGGAGAAGGCTACATTTTGGAGGGACCTGTCTGTCTCTGTTCTTCTGCACCGGTCACGGTCCTGTGCACACGCAGACGAGGAGTAGGAGGAGGCAGGGGAGCGGGATGGAGGGATGTGATATTTTCCGTAGCTCCACGTCGTCCCCCAGCCCCACCCCTGCTGGTGTGTACCCTCACTAATCTCTGAGGAAAAGCCCTGAGAACACAATCAGAGTGGGGATCCTCACCACCCTTATCTTCGTTGACGTCCTCCACCCCCCTATCTGTGCCCTAGTATCTATCAGCAGCACAATGTTCAGGATCCTTTTAGGATTGGAAACTCAAATAGCTGGAGCCATTCACCGATGTGTTTGCGTGTGTGTGGGAGAGAGAGAGAGACTCTTTAGCTTTCCTTTGGATTTTGATTAAATCATTGTTATTTCTACAGCAAAAAGAAGTTAAACCCTCTGCACTCAAAAAAAACAAACTAGAGATGTCTGATAATATTGGCCCACCGATATTATCGGTCCGATATTTGCATAAAAATGTAATATCGTTATTGGATTTTTGGCTTTAAAACCGATAAAATAAAAACCGAAAAAAATGAAATAATACTTGCGTTACACCGAAATAGTGCCTATGTGCTCCTGAAGCGTTTACCAACGCACATATCGGTATCGATTGATATCGGTATCGGCAAATTGAGAGTTGGACAATATCGGCACATCGGATATCGGCAAAAAAGCCAATATCGGACATCCCTAAAACAAACACATCTGCACATTGGGACAGTTGATAAGTAAACACACACACACATGCTTTATTCTGCCTGCAACAGTGTCATGCTGCACAGCTGGAATTTTCGAGAACCCACAATTGCTCTCTTTTAGAAATGAATTGCTATTTTGCGGTAGCTGACCATAAGTCAGCCTCAGCATCTCTGAGGGTTTAGGAAACAAAGGTCATGGTAACGGGGGCTTTAGAGGCAGAATTGAGCAGGAATATATTGGTTTGCTCCATGGGAGCATGTCTTCCAAGGTTTAGGACTTTATACCCATCAGTTCCTGTCCCATTCTCTGGTTGTAAACTCATGGAAAACAGCAACACCCGGATAACAAATGATAAGTTGGATGAGGAGCCCAGGCTCATTTTGATCCACATGTCAGAATGTTTTGGACCTGAAGAAGAGAGATAATTTCAGATGGAGAACATACATCTCGTCTTTCACAATGAAGCATATCAGTCTGAGAACCAGTCAGGGTTTCGACTGCTCGTCTAACTTGTGTTGTTTCCACAGAAGATGGCAGGATGAGCCTGGGATTTGT
>OMPJ01019871.1:2064-28808 GCA_900312935.1 Carapus acus
GTTCTGTTTGAAATAATTTAAACATTTCTGACATTCATTTCTTCTGGTGTAAATATATTTATATTTGTATAGAAGTAGTGCTTCGCTTTGAGAAATAACATAAAAAGAGAAAAGAAAAAAAACAAAGGGCTGCATTCTGTAAAATGCTGTGCAAATAACGTCTTTACACCTCCTTTACCTTTTCCTCCTACACACACACGCACACAGACACACGCACACAGACACACGCACACAGAAACGTTTGAGTTGCTCTCAGCTGTGATCCTTGCGGTTTGAACTCCACAACAATAATGCAAGCGAGAGCTGATTCATAACCTGCTATCGCACTTCAAGCACAGATTCTGGCTGCAGCCACAATTCAATCCAAAACTCACTCCAGTCTTCACCACCAGATGATCTCTTTCCCACTCAGAATATAAAAATCAGAAAATCCGGGACACTTGCTACCTTGTTGTAAAACTGAAGGAGCTAAGCACTGACCATGGCACACACGAGCATTGATTCGGGGAAAACTGGAGTGAAGGTGACACAGATCTGAGTCCACATTGGCACTATTCAAACTGACGTTACGGCCGACAGGGCGCACATCCAGATGAGTGGGCCGTAGTCTTACAAGTTTGGCCGTGCGGGTGTGATTATGACTGATCCTGCGGTGGACGGCGACAGCTGTCTGATGCTGAGAACAGGACGCCAATCCAAACAACAAAGGCCAGCACCGACTTTGGCCATGGCATTTTGGTTTTCAAGAACAAAAATACTAACTCAACATAAACACCAACTAAGCCCACCTCTAATTACTGCCCCGAGTCTTCACACACCTTCCAAACCTCTGAGCGGCCCAACACTGCCGCCGATACGTCCTGCATCAGCTGCAGTGTTCCTCTTTCAGAATGACACCCGACCACTAGTATGAAAAAACCCAGGGGAATAGCAACACTGATCACTTCATACATTGGTGTTCAATTTACTACAGTGGCTGTCTCACTTTTGCCCAAACTTTTTCAGATGTTGTGCAGGCCTTCACAGGCTCAACATGTCTGCGTCTTCATCTCCTCTGCAATACAACACAATACAGTAGGAATGGAAAAGTCCTAGATGGAGGAACGCAAGGAACAGGGACAAAACACAGTACTCATGTCGGTCTCGTTTCCGACAAAAACACCACCCAACGGATAAAAAAAAAATGGATGCCCTCAGATTTAAAATGCGGATAGACCCAAAGCCTCACGTGTGGATGACAAGCACAGCCAGAGGGTGAGAATTCAGGACGATAATATGTCTGGCTGACGTTAAAAGTGGCCCATCGGCTGGCCGAGGAGCTTGAGCAGGTTGTGTGATGTCACCGTGAGGGGCGCTGGGTGTCTTTTTTTTTTTTGGACAACGTGTCAAACGTCACACTGTCCAGCTGTCCTCAACAAGAGGAAAATGCACAACTGTGAACAGAAGAGTTTGTGAAGTAAAAAGAGTCAACGGTGTGCATTTCTTTTTCCAGAGAAGAGAAAACAGAAAGGTGTTGAGGTCCAACGGGGGGGCAGACGAGCACCTAAGCTGTAATTGTAATGATGATGATGATTCCTTTGTGTAGACATTGTTGGGAGTTCTATTCGTGGTGTGGTTGACGAGGCGCTGGGTGGAGGGGAGTTGGATCACGTGACTGCTATGTAAACGAGCCGTCGTGCTGCATTCATGTCAAATGGGGAATCTCAGAGAATAGTAAATACTCAACTAGACAAAGTTTTGGCAACAAACTCCAGTTTGTCAAACTGACATCACTGACACGGAAAAAGCTCTTAATCACACCTTGATAATACATGTACAGTTCAAAACAAACCATGGGGAGCATTTGAAGACCAATTTCAAAGCACGTTCTCACAGAATCTTTGCACCTGGAGGTGGTTGTGATTTTCACCCATGACATAAATGCAGCAAAAGCAGCGGTGGTCGTGAGTGTTTTGCCTCTTTTATTGGGATTTTTTGTTAGACCCTCCCCAGATATGAGCTGGGGGACACCCTGGTTCGGGTTGCGGGAAGTTGTCGCCAATGCTGAAATGTGAGCTTGATGGACTCAGATGGACTTCGAGGAATCTTGCTTGCTGATGAGGACTTCAAGAAGGCGTAGCTTGGCCTTGATCCTCTTATACTCCTTGTAGGCCTCCAGCATTGGGACCCGGTCTTCTTTCTGAACGTTTCTGTGGCCGTGGAGTGAGAAGACACGTGAGAGCAGATCCACCACAGCTATTCCTTCACCTCCTCACACTTACCTGACCTGCACTAATGCACTCAACTAGTCCTGACAAAGCTAACGGGTCAAACCCTGCACACTCCTGTTCTGGATTGACAAGGCAACTTTGGCGTGAAAAATGTGTCTGAAGCTGTGGTTCTTCATGTACCTGCCGTTCTGCTGATAGAAATCTTCTTCGAACTCGCGGATGGTCTTCCTCAATTTCTTTTTCTCTGCTCTGGCCTTCCACATCTGCTCCAGAAGCTCTGGCCTGGGAGGGCAGGATAATCGAGACACATAAGAAACGACAACGTGAGAACCGAGTTCCTCCGCTCCTAACTTTGACAACTTGGAACATGGAATATGATCTCATCCCTGCATGGGAGTCTTGAATTTGAGACCAGGAGAAGGCAAGATGGGAGGCTGAAAATCAGATGCCAGCTTTAAGGAGCGCGCTTAGAATTTGACATCTACTGTTGGCGGAAGATTAGCAATAAAGTATCTGTGTAAATACATATGAAAATAGACTCATCCCAGTTATACTCACGACGTTTTCATGAGATTTAACGCACCTTGCAATCTGAATATTGAAATGGATGTTTTCAGATAGAATCCTGGTCACAATTTGAAATACCCATGAAGTGAGCGTGTTGTAAAACGGACCATTGCTAATCAGAAAGTCAAAGTTTGAGTGAGATCTTACATGGACGAGGCATTGGAGCTGGACAGCCTCAGATCAAGCGCCAGTTTTCCCGACCCCTCCTCCACGCTCCCCCTCCTCGGACCTCCCGTCTGGCTCTGCTGTCTCTGGCTGCGCACCGTTCCCTCCATCAGGTCGATGGTCATTATCACCTCCGAGTTCTGCATTTCCCCGCCACTGCTGCTTTCTCCCTCCTCCTCTTCTTCCTCCTCCTCCTCCTCCTCGTCCTCATCCCTCTCCTCCTCTTCCTCCCTGTCCACACCCACGTCTCCGCAGCTGTCGACGCCTCCCTTTCGCTCATCCTCTTCCTCCTCCTTTATCTCCTCGCAGAAGTGAGCAGTTTCGCCCTCGATGATTGGCTGGAGGGTCTGATTCCGCCTTTTACTGGAGGGGGAGAGCTGGGAGAAAAGAAAAAATTGTGGTTGGAAGAGGAAGTAAGCAAGAAAGTGTGCATGCGAGTGTGCGTGGCCCCTTGCAAACATACTATCACGGGCGTGATGCTGACTCTGGTGAGCATTTGCTTGACCAGCCTGTAGCGATCGTAGAGCGGCTTCACCACCAGACGCTCCTCCCTGGTCACCTGGGAAGAGGAGGCAGAGTTATCATAGAAGATCCTCACTGAGATCACGGTCACATTTTAAAAATGTCTGGAGCTTACAGGTCGGCCGTGCAAGCCTTCATAGTGCAAAAGGTTCTTCTGTAGGACTGTCTTCTCACAGGCGAGCTGCTCTTTGGTCATTTTCTGAGCAGACATAGATCATTAAGTCATTACCAATCATGATTTCCTAGATCAGCCACGTCAAACACACGCCACTCCACTTGAGTGTGTGTTGCAATCCGTGCTCCTGACCTTGATGTCATCTGGCCAGCCGTCCTCTTGCCGTTTCCCTTTCACTGTCCTCTGGATGAGCTCCAGGGTTTCTTCCCTGGTGGGCCGCTGGGTCTTGACGATGCCCGAGTCATCGTGGATGCTGTGGTCCAGTGTGGAGCCAAAGCTTTTGGGCAAGGTGTTGCTACGAGGACGTGTGTGTGGGCCCAGCTCACACTCTGCACGGTGTTTGGCATCTTGGTGGTAAAGGGCAGAGGGGGAAGTGTAATTGAGATGAGAGGAACACAATGGGAAAGAGGGGGAGGGGGGAAAGACAAAACAGGAGGAAGAAAACTGAGTGATACATGAAATCACTGAGTGCAGGATTCTGGAAGGCAGCTGCCATGCTGGAAGTGAGACACTCACATTGCCTGGGAGCAGTCGACATAGACAACAACAAGCAATAAAACGTGTGAAGTAGCAAATACAAGCAACACAGCTTTTGTTCTCCCCAGTAGCGTCTGGACTTGGGTGGCCTGTCGACCTCACCCAGAGTGGGTAACACCACACACGGAGCACAGACTGCACTCAAGACTACATGAACACATGCTGACAATGACTTGTACTGATTCTTTTCCTTCATTCCATTTTGACTGACATGCTTGCTTTCTTGCTGCGTTTGATGTTGCCAACTATTCTAAGCCTACAAGGGGGTCAGTCACAAGAGCATCCTTACACACTTCCACACATGAGGAAATCAACCCAGTAAAGAAAAGATGTCCCTAAATAATTTCGCTCTTGACATTATAAGACAATGTCCTGGGTGAGATGTCCCACGTAGGGCTGTTCAATGTATCCCTTGTACTTGTGGTGTATAAACTATATTGTAGCCCTAGAGAGTAAAGTACTGCATTAATGGAACCATTTGTTTACATGAAACCTCCTCTTCACTTCCCATCTGGCTAACACTCACTCTATCTCCCTTTTAGAGAGTATGCTGCACGCATTTGTATCTTTGTATGGAAATTGCTCAACAAAACATGTCTGTCTAAAAAATTAGTTCATCAATGAAATCATCATCAAAAATAGATTCATCATCATCAAAAAAAACAAAAAACAAAACCATCTACTTACTGCACACAAAGTCTCACAAAATACATTTCTACACCTCCATGTGCAACCTTTGGGAAATAGAAACAAAGCAATACTAGGGTCCTCACTTAACTCAATGCCATCTGACTGGAGAGTGAAAAAGATTCCTCCAGAGTCCTGGCTGAATGCATCTCTATGCTGCAAGCTGTGAGTATCTCCAAATTATCAGAATTTGATTTGTTCACTTCACTTTGATTTCACTTCATTGGTTATAAGAATTCAAACTGTACGAGTAAAAAATAAATAAATAATCCAAAAAAAACAACAACCTCTTTTAACGGTTGATCCTTGCAAATATATGTCGGTGAACAAATTTCAGGATATCAAGATGTGCATATTTCGAGGCAGAGCCTAAAATACTGCAGTGGTAATCAGCTGTTGTGGGTTTGATCCCCACCTGATTGGAACATTGGCGTGTCCTTGAGCAAGAGGAAGCCAGAAATTTGATTAACATAGAACAAAGTATATCGGTCACATTAGTTCTAGGCCCACGTTGTCCACCTCTAATACCAAAAGGCAACATGAACAAAGACATGAAAGTAGGAAAGCAAGTCGCTCTGATTGTGTTTTCTACTTACTGAGCCATTTGTACTTACTGGGGTGATATGGTCTAGAGCACAGGCCAGAGTAGGGGTGGGCTGGGGAAGTGAGTGTGTGATGAGGTGGTGAGCAGACAGAGGAAGAGGAGGAGGAGCAAGAGGGGAAGGAGGGAGCATGATGGCGTCTGTGTGAATGAAGCAAAGCCTGGTGCCTCAGCGTGCTTCTGGGTATAAGGTGGTGCTGGCGTCCTGGTTGGCGGATCAGTCAATCAATCAATCAATTGCAGAAGGAGGGAGGAAGGAGGAGAGCGATTGGTTTTATTATTGTTCTAAAATGCTTTGATTAAAACAGAGAGAAATGTTTTGGGTACTGCCTTCTTCTGTAAGGAGAGTAATCGACTCAAGTACGAGGAGGTAAACTAGTGTGTGGAGTTTGTTCATCGAGGTAACATGATGCACAATGGACGAGTCGAGCAACGCACCAGGCTCAAATGAATCAAGTCAACATCAGATTACGCATTCTGTAAAGACTACCTGTGAACTTTGATGGAGCTTTTTTTTTTTAATTATTTCGGGGAGTGTACACCATTTTACCTCCATGAACACAGACCCCATGGGAGTGTGGGTTCACAAGGACGCACCAGCACAGAGGAGGGTGGGAGCCTGGTATGTGAGAGCCACAGTAACTTAGGTGTGTATTTGTGTGCGAGAGATCAGCATGCGCTGTGTAATGTTACTGCTGCCATATTTCTAAACAGACATACCCACAGACACACACACCCACACAGACGGGGCACACACATACTGTACAGTCACGCCAACAGACAAAATGAACTGCGTTTGACAGTGTTTCTACCTTTAATCTGCTTGCGAATCTTGGTGAGGTCGGTCATCCATTTGAGGACTTTGGGGTTAGCTGCCTTGTCTCCGTGTGACGGCTGCGTAGAGGAGATCGCAATGATAAATTAATCCAATTAAACAAGGCATGGGTACCTTTGCAGCGGCGAGATGATGGAAATTATTCAATTGTTTACCTTGTAATTCCTCTCCTTCTCAAACTGCTCCTCAAATTGTTTGATTTTCTTCTTGAGGTGTTGTAATTTCTTAGTCAGCTGGTGGGTCACACAATTTTCTCCTCTCATTGCCTCTTTGGAGCCCAAGGATGCACGACGTGTCCTGTAGGAGGCAAAGAAAGGGAGAGAGAGATATTGAAGCAAATAATAACAAAAGTTATGGAAAATTGAGCATGTATCACAGTGTATAAAAGCCTAATCTGCCACACCTCTGTGCCTTGGTGGGCGAGGTTGCATCAGGGTCCTGCTGCAGAAAGCGCTGGGCCCCGTGTGCACCAAAGTCCAGAAAGCGTCGTGCCAGTAGGTGGGGGTGGGAGTGAGAAGAGGAGGGGGACGAGTCCTGTGCACCCTCTCCTTCTTCCTCTCCGTTTTCTTCCAGAGGCAGCAAGGGCAGGGGAACCATGCGGCCGGCCAGCGGGGACAACTGGGCCTCCCCGCTGTCGTCATCATCCTGCCAGGACTTGTAGGCAGGAACAGGGTCTGCATTGGCAGCGGGAGAGATGGATACGGAGAGTCAGAAACCATTCAGCAGAAGAGACACTGTCGGGTTGAAAAGGGAAAATGGGCAAAAAAACTGTCTTATTCTTTATATATATATTAACAGTTACGCCAAATGATCCATTCATCCTCGCTGTCGCAAGGTCATCCTCTTCGTCCACAGTCTATGGACTCTCTGATTTACATCATCGTGACCATGTAAATTTGTGTGTACAAGATGACCACGTAAAGAGAGGAACAGTGGGAAAAAGAAAAACGTTTAGAAGGGCACAAACTGCACACTCACCCTGGACAAGGGGAGAGAGTGAGGGTGAAAAGCAGGGTGAAGAATTTGCAAAAGGCATCGACGCACACTACTAAAAGTCATCCCCACACGATGTGGACATGAGTCAAGAGACAGGTGGTGTAGGCAGGGGGATGGGAGGGCACACATGAAACAACTTACCTTGGCCTTCTTTTTGGAGATGCATACAAGAGAAGTCTATGGGTGGGAGGTGTGGGTGGGAGGGGAGTGAGGCTGTTTGGATTGAAGGACAGAGGGAGGAGGAGAATGAGGGAGGAGGGAGACATAGTGAAGAATACCTGATGTGAGGTCAAAAGCGATCACTAAATTTATTTCCATTCAGTGTTAAGTTGTAGATGGCTTGAAATACATTTGCACGAATTATAACAAATAATGGAGACGTGAAGAGATGAGGAAAGCCAACAAGCTGGAACACAGATGCTTTGGTTCGAGTAACTTAAAGAAAATACAATACCACACAATACCAGATACAACTTTTTCAAATCATTTTGTTGTCGTAGGTTTGTTAATGAAGCTACTTACTTCGTAATGTGATGAAATGTTACAACTTCATTGGAAAAAGTCTAATTATGGGAAGCACGGGAGGAGAAATTCTCTCATTATTCATCAGCCCGATTGGCTGGTGTAAAAATATTAAATTCTCCTTTGACCCCAACGACAATTGTGTCAAGAGAGCTGGCTAAATTAGCTGAGATAAAGGATCACACACCTTCCCATTGGTTGTCAGGAAATAGCTGTAGTTGGGAAGCCTGGCCAGTGTTGGACTGACATGGAAATCGGTGGTTCTCATTGGTCTCACTTGTATTTGCATTCTGATCACACTGGCATGAGCTCGAGTCCTGGAGGGAATGATGGGCAAAGACAAGGAAGATGGGGTGGAATTAAGCGGTGGATAATGGAAAGACAGGAAAATTGAAGAAAAAGGTGACGTTTCTGCCTGGTCAATTGGCATTTGGAGGGAAGCAGGAAATCAGAAGCAAATTGAGTTGAGTTTAGTGCACTTATACTGTAAGATAATGGACTTACACTGCTTATGGCATCAGTCTGCTCCATGGCATCACAGAGTTGATTGTTCTGCCTAGAGAACACATGTGAAGTATAGAATATTCAAATATTAAGACTAAATAATGTCAAAATAAAACAGCAATTTCAAATACTGTATAGAACTATGTAGAACTAAAGATCCTTATTCTCAACATAGTGGAATCTATATTCTTATCTGGAGTTGAAAATGAGTTGCTGGAGAAGGCTTTGCTTTAGGAGCTAAATTTACTGGCTATTAGCACCTCAGCACACCTGCGAGGAAGCAGTACATAACATTGTCTTTGAAAATGATTATCAACAGAAACAATCAAAACAAACAATCATGCTGGGGGACCTTGAGCTCTGTTTATGGCAATTTCAGTATTGGCTTTCTTCCCACAACAACGCCAACACCAATCATTACTTGCTGACAAGCACATAGGAAAGAAGAACGGTTTGATTAATTCTGTCCACACCAGACGACCACATGTTCTCACAAGGCTGATCTATTTTTCAAAATACAGAGACTTCATTCATTCACTTATTAAGGAATGCACAACAAGTCGGCAGAATTTGATTTGAGCACGGCAAGGGCAAATTATACTGTGTAGCATCAAACGATAACAGCAGCAGTCGAATTACACATTTAACAGACATCAGACAAAAAAACAACAGCAATCAAAATTGACATTTGAATGACAACACAACAATGTCCCAGACATTTACAAATAGACTATCCAAAAAAAAATGATAGTAAAAAATTGTTAAATTGGTATTCAAAAGAGTAAAAAAGTAGTTACTGTAATACAAAGGTTTGTAGTCTACATTGTGTAAGATTCTTTTTTAATTCTTGATTTGACGGCAATGATAGCAAAAATTACTGTTTAAGGTCCATTATTGAGTAATTCAATGAGTCATCTTGCCCACCTGGTCGTATTGTTCTCAGCATCTCTGCTAACCTCTGCATCCATGTCCATTCCTGAGCTCTCCTCTGTTACAGTCCTGGAGCCAAATGCACCCTAGAGGGAGGCACATCAAGTTACACTTTCATTTCCTCTGAATGAAGACTGACATTCTTCCATGTGTTGTAGAGCAAAGAAAATGCTCATATTTCTCGGTGACTCATAAGTATACAGCATATGCTCAAAAAAGTGTCTGCCGTGTGATTCACAACTCCTGTAGAAAATAATTTCTGCACCACACTATTCAGACAATGCTTCTAGGTCATTCAGGTGACATCAATGCTGATTTAATTTGAGAGTGACAGCGGCATTCAGTTTACTTGGGTGTGTTACAGCTGGGTGAGAGTCTCTACAGACTTTTGATAGGATTCAAAAATTGACTCCCTGGTCAAGTGCGACTGCATCCACAATCTTGTCTGTCCTTTGCTTTATGGGAACTCAAATGGTTTTAGCAACAACAATTACTTCTGTTGAAGGATGGCCCCCTAGGGGATTTTGATTGAATACATTGCAAAACATAGCCACATTCTGAAATATGGGCTTCAAGCTTTAGGAGGGCAAATATTGATAATTAGGAGATGAATGGTATCATCTATTGCCATTGGAGTGTTTCTGAGATCACAAAGACTATAATGGACTCCCTAATACTGAGCAAGAATGGAGCGTTTTTGCCATTTCCTTTTCTTTTGATTCCCACAGCAGTGATGAAAAGGACAACAAGAACCCATTCTCTCATTTATACAAATTAGAAAGGCCAAAATAGTGCCTGTATGGATAAAAGTCGGGATTTGCATCTCTGTATGAATGCCACAATCATGTTGTCAACTGTCCATGTTGTTCAGTCCAATTGAACAATGCCACACAAGTATCCTGGCATAAATTCAAGTGCCACATTGAGACTCGAGGGCCCACACAAAAACTAGTGTGGTTTAATGTGTTTCATTGAATCTCTGTTCATAGGACTGTGTGCCTGGTACAAACTTATATCACTACCAAGCTGATTATATGAATTTAGTGATCTTAGATCTCCTCATGCAACTTTTAAACGGATGTGATTTTCTGTTTTTTTTTTTTAAGACATAGTGTGTATTGACAGAAACAAACATCTCTGCGGTGCCTTTGCACGTACGTGTGTGGTGTGTATGCAATGACTCTTTCCTGCCCACCTGCTTGTCTGTATATGGCACATGCTGCACCATCTCTGAGGGTGTGGTCTTCCCATCTCTGTGGCGGGAATCATCTTCATCGTTTCTTTGTTGCTCACCATCATCACAGCAGTTTTGGGCCTCAGGATCACAGGGACTCACCCTTAAGTTAAACCCGATAATGTCACACAACAATATATGCCCTAATTTTGTACTTAAAATAGAAAGCATACACAAACAAATACAAATACACAAACACACAAGCACACACATGCACTCACGCACACAATAAGAAGATTACTGAATTGAGATTTCCAACAGCAGCTGGCAAACAAAAATGTCTTTTACCTGCTTATATTTGAACAGTTTGTAAAAAGTGCCATGTACTGGATGTATATCATTATTGTGTGATTAACGACATCAGCTTTTCTTGACCTCCTACATTGACTTTCTCTGAATTCCTTTTGCCAAGAGAGGAGATCGAGAGTTAAACAAGAAGGGCTCTTAGCAAGAGAGAACACAGTGTTTTAGTACCAGTATGTACTAAAAGTAATTCTGTCACCGATTTGCATTTATTGTATCTACATTTACACAATCAACATTATGTTGATAACCAGGTCTCACCATAATTGTTGTTTGAGACCTGGTCATCATCAATATATACTGTACATATCCTTAAGAACTATGTCATGAACAGTAGTACCTTCACATTCAACGACTTTTTTTGCAGATACGAGCCGTCTCTCAGACCATATTTTTGTTCGGAATATGAGCGGAAATCAGAGTCACTAGTCGTGCTGCGAGACATACTGTAACCACCAGCTAGCGAACAGGTTCACACTATCTATGACGGCTCACGCTATCCATGACAACTTGAAACTACTAGAAACGGCAACTTCGGCATTGGAAGAATAATTCAGGGGTCATCATGGGTGGTTTGATAACCTTAAGAGGAGAACCAACATCCACTCAGTATTGAGGCATGGAGCAGCATCTAGTGTAGACGTTAAGGCAGTCGAAGAATATGTAACATGTTTTGCTGTACATGTGACGTAATTGTTGCTGAGGAAGGCTATGTTCAGCAACTCTTGAACTGTCACTCTTGAACTGTGACAAAAGCAGATTGTTTTGGAAAAAAAGGTCAGAGTAGATTAAAACTATTGTAGGTACTTTAAATGAAAAAATAGTTTGAGATACCAACAGACTGACTTCCAAGTCACATTTCAACTTACTATTGTACAGATACAGTAGATAAATACATCTACTTGCTAGATATAGTATCAAGCTAAGAGAGCCATATACAATATCATATCAATGTGCCATATATTGTCATAGCTTTATCTTACTTTATTTGTCTTACCAAAGACAGCTGCTGCCCTGAGCTTGCATATTTTGTTTTCACTTGCTGTCACCATGTTTACTGGTAACCTGACTACTTGCAAGGATGCCCGGCTATGTTCACAATGTTAACTATGACAAATATGTATCTTTAGTGACGTCCAATGTCACCTCTACCTGGTGAGGTATTTGGCTGCCCTGTCTGCTGCCTCATAATAATAATAATAATTCAAGCTTTACTGTCATATGCAGTATATAGAAACAAGTTTGCCTGCACAATGAGATTCTTACTTGCCACCCTGCACGTAGAGGTCTTGCCTGAGGACCCTTACTGGATGTTCGCCCTGACAGGGATTCGAACCCCTGTCTCGACAGGGATTCGAACCCCGGTCTCAAGCCCCCCCCCCCGGCATATTAACACTCCACGTCAGGGGTCAAACACATTTAAGTCTTGCTCAGGGATATTCTTAGCACATTTAGTACAACTAAATCCCCCACCTCGTGCACGACGCCCACTTTCCATGAGTGTCGCGTTACCAAGTTTGTGTATTTACATATTGGACCTGTAAACGTTTTGTCTTTTAACGGTAACATCCTCTACCAAAGCCCATACCTGCTGAAGTCTTGGTCAATGGAAGTCTTCAATTCAAAGAAATGGTGCTCTACTGCAGCCCTGATAGTTCGTTCAATTATCCTGGAGAAACACACAAACACACATTTCAACTATTGACATTGGTAAAATTAAACTTAATTCTAAACAATAATGAATCACTCACATAAGCACATTGTGTTTTAGAATTGTGTCCTCTTGAGTTACAATAGGTCACATGACAAGGCTTCAATTTTGAATCCTCCGAATTTTGAATAATAACTACAGTACATCTACATCATGTTGATTTCAATATGTCAGTTGATTTTTGTGTGATAAATGTGATATTTTTGTGTGATAAATGTGAATGTGATTAACCATAGATGAGCAGAGATGTTTCATCTCTCTGTCTAAGATACGAAAAATGACGTCTGCCTGATTGATCTGCCAGTATGACATTTTCTCTGAGACTTACATAACTGCTCCTCTGACATGAGCAGAATCTCTCCTTTTGAGAACATTCTCTCTTCACTCTTGAGTTAACTGTTCCCTCCCTTAAACCCCCATTGTTCCAGTGTCTGTTACTACATGTCAATATAAAAATGTCTCTGCATTGTGCGTTTGTCGCACCATTTTGGGAAGATGGCTCATCACATTAGAAGAGTTAGGTAACTGCACTTGGAATTCGACCTTGCACACATCTGTCTGTACATATGTGTGGGTGTGTGTTACTTACTCTGCGGAGTCAGTGGGTAGGATGGATATTGGGGAGAGGTGGGAGCTAGAGGGAGAAGGGTAAGGACAAGATGGTTAGAACATTGTGTACTCCACTCCTCGGCTCCCTCCCAGAGTGACATAAATTGACCTTGGTCTCTTCGTGTGTGTGTGAGTGCGTGTGTTCATGCGTGCACATCATGGTTCATGTGGTGAGTAACTGTTTGAATTACTACAACTACGGCACATTTATGTACACACATACCTAAGAAAAAGTCCAGTGCTAAAAATAGGAGAAAGAAATTGACATGTACATAAGGTGTGATCGTTCCCAACGGGCACTGTGCGTGCACTTGAGAACATTTTGTTTGCACTGTATTTGTTTCACTCCATGGCACCACCCTGGGTGGGCAGATGATTATTTAGGCTACAGAACAGCTCATCTGATAAGCGGCGTGTTTGTGTATGTCTGTCATGCCGTCTTTGTTCTTCATTGTAATGCTACGAGTGTGTGTTTGTGCGCAGGCCGTGCAAAAAGGAATTGTGTGGCCCTGGCCAGTGTTCTGTCGACCTCACTTAGAGACATGGACACAGCCACAGTTTTGATCTGGACTCATGCAATGTCCAAATACATGGTCATACACTTTTCCAGTGCACATACACCCTAGCTTACAGCTACATTTCAACATCAAAAAGTCAAAGTCAAAATGGGTGGGGCGCAAATGTGCGTGTGCACGCGCGCGCACACACACACACACACACACACACACACACACACACACGAGCATATGTGTGTATATCTAATGCTGTGGCAGATCAATACTAACTAAATTATTCAATTCATAGACGATAGGAAAAGCTATTGCCTCAATAGCTTCCCAGTCATTACTTAGGCATTTGTCTCATTCTTGGTTCACACCTCAATCACTTCTTCATCCATTCTTGTAAGCATATTCATTCATCTATTCCCTGTTTGAAATTCCACTTCACCTTTGCAGCAGGCCTTTCACATCCTTTGGAATGTTGTACATTAACACCTGCTTTACATGTGTCTGAGCTGCAAACATGTACATCGTGCTTTTTCTACATAAGGAGGTAACAGGTAAGAGATATACGGCACTTGTTTACACCGGCAAATTAGAAATGACCCTTTCTAGTCTGCATGTTGACAATTACAACCTGGAGGCTGTGTGCTGTGGCCACTGTCTCCACAAAGAATTGACATAGACATCATCTGATGTCAAGTGTTCCTGCCAAGTAACACTCTCAGAGCAAAGGGGTCAATACTGAGGTGATTGTATTCAAAACAATACGATCTGGCAAGAACCCTCTCACGTGTTACATAATTACTTTTAGCCCACGGTTAATATCTAATCCCAGACCGTTCCGGCCTTGCATCTCACAGGACAATACTCTTAGTAAAAGAAGTACTCAGATCCAACGTTCTAAACTTTGATTTCAAAAATAACTGAATATACACAAGCAACAGCAGCAAAACACTATTACATAAAACTTCTGGAGTCTGGGTTGTTGTCATATGAGCAGACCGGAGTGTAATGAGTATTCCCTATTGGGCACATCACGTGGGCACAAACGATACAAACAATCACTGTTATAAATGCAACTCTGAACTGATAAGTATATAGAAAAAGAAAACAGATACATTTGATTTTGATGTCTTTGTAACCTAAAGGCTATTGGTCAGGGTGAGGCTTTAAGTTCCCTTATCATCATATTGTTTAAAATCATATCCTTGTTTCCTGGTCCACCTATCCTCAGTGTCCTCAATATGTCTAAATTCGAACTTTGTCTCAGAGCAACCCGTTTTTAATGTGCTATACCATTTTCAGTGACATATTGTCAACTGGGATAACCAAAACAATGATATTAATTTTTGAGCATATCTGCAAAACACACAACATATACACAATATTGAGTAGTAGTAAAAAAATAGACTTGAACTCATACATTGTCCTTGAGGCGCATTTTACCTTCCATTTCGGTATGTGGCCTCATTAAGTTTTCAGTAGTGGCTGTTGTGTAATCAATTGACCTACAATGATGCAAGCGTAGAACATCACAAATATAGGGCAGCGGTATCTGTATCATACCACCTAAATGTATACACTGCTGAGCCAAATGAGTTACTGACAGGTTGAGACGGGAGGTTCAGCTGACTGTAACTCAAAGCGTAAAGGATTTGTCAGCTGCATTAAAAGACAAATAAGGAGAGTGTTCTTCATCTTATTGGTAATGTTGACAGACAAAAGTTGTGGACATTGATTACTTTTTATTGCAAATGTTTGCATGTGTGTAACGTAAGATTCAGATTAATTTTGATTCCACAAAAGTGCTCCCATCAGCGTTCATTATACAGCTTGTTCATACAGTAACCACTCTGGTTATCAAGCACGCACACACACACTTCATTGTATCGATATATCAATGACCAATAAAGTACCTATCTTCCTAACAATCTTAAGAGCTCTTCCCATGCTCTTAAGATTGTTGTTTGGTTACCATTCTTCGTATTGTTTGGCAAAGAGTCTGCATATGTTCTTAGACTCAACAACAAACAAATACTACATAACATCCATTTTGTATTCCTACAGCACATCTCTCTAATCCAAAATAATACTTTTAAGGCTGCACAAATCTGAAACTGGACTTACAACGGCTTGCCATTTGTTACATCGAAGTCAACATCAAACGGATTGAAACAGATCTCAGAGGGAAACGTGACAGTGTCAAATATTTGAACAAACATCATTGCTAGATGTCAGAGTGTCTTGTTAGGGAGAAAAGGCGTTCATTGTCTATGCTGACATACTATCAGCCAAGTCGCTGGCAATAAGCTTGCATTACATAACACAATATCAGTTACTTAACATACCAGGGCACCTTTTAGCTTCACTGTCTGCAGTGTCTGTGCCGACACCAATAGCAAACAAATAAAATCATCCAAAGTCAAGTGTAATGAGTTGATCAAATCAGCAGCTGTCTTTCTTCCATTGATCCCATTCTTTCATCCGTTGTTGCATCTTTGCCTCTGTCATCTTTCTATTTTGATCAATCAATTATGGCAATGCCACATGGGTCACCAAAGCATTGTGTTTACCTCTGAAGCAGAAAGTCGCAGGCCATCCTCCTATCCTCTGCTGTTTGCTCACTGTCACACTTTGATTATCCTGCTCCTCTCGGTCTTCTGTTTTCCAGACTTGTTTTTTCGTTCAAGATTGTGATGGGCTAAAACTCCCACTATCTCCGATCTTCTTTCTCCTCCTTTTCAGGAACGGGAAACCTGTTTCTATGACTACCTGTCGAGAATCCAATTACTCATTATTTTTCTACCTTTTGTCTTGTTATTCTGTTCGCATCTGAGGAGTCCGCACAATTTGCTGCGGGAATCTCATCCCAGTAGAGCACCATCAGGTGTCAGCGTCTGTTTGAGTAGGTCCATCCGCAAAGCCAGGGTAACATTCCGGTGAATTCTGTCTATTTCTCCACAAGATATGTGACTAGTACCTCTGTATGAGAGTCTATGTATGCGAGAGAGGGTTTGTGTGTGCATGTGGATGTAAGTGTGCGTGAGATGGCTTGTCTGACACAGCACTCTGCAGTAATGCTGCAGTACACATCCAGAGCGCAGCTCAAATACAGTACACAAGCCTGTGATGTCACCAGGCAACAGCTCCTGACTGACCAATGAAATTGCAAAAGCAGATGGTAGCAGCCACTCATCACAAGGGAAAGAGCACTCCGAGCCTATTGTTTGTTAGGTAGGAGGGATTTCCATATTTCACTCAGTGCCGATTTCACTGGAAAAGTTATTGTAACTGGCTCAGCAAATTCTGTGACAGTGTATACTCCCATTAGTTCAAATATGCACATGGGCATGCATGATGATATGCATTCATACAGACACACACATACTTAGATCTACTGCATCTACTGTGTGTTACCAGAGAGGCGGAGGTTGTTGAATCTCTGGCACCTATGACAATTTCTTACAAATAATTCCTGACACACAATATGTACTCACAAAAAACTATTGGGGAGGCAAGCATAGACTACACTAACAATCTGCTTCTGTCAACACTACAGAAATTAATTTGTACTGCTGCTTTGCCTTATGTGTAACTACTTTAAAAAGGAAAGGAAAATGTAGATGAAAATGAAAGATTTCTCAATGTTGGCCTTTCTGCTGAGAGGATTAGACAGCCTCATATCTCAGTAAATAACCAGAGAACTTAATGCAACCCAAGTACAAGTGTAAATGAATCATCACATGTCTGTGTGAAAAGTTGGAAACATGACTATGACCAGAGGACGTAGAAAATACGTAACATCTAAATCTCAACACTACCGAGCCAACAAGGGTTATGCAAAAGTAAGACATCCTGACAATAGCTTTTGTAATGTGGGTGTTGGTTATGCAACCAAAAACCACCTTGATAATTCCGCACAGTAACAATATATTGTGTAGTGTGCTCACCAAGTATTTCCCACTCTACTGTATCAAGGCAAGGCTACAGCTATGGGTTAGTGAATGTAGAAACAAAAACACAAGCAAATGCTCAATTGCCTCGACTCGGAGTTTTGAAATGTGAGGAAAGTGAACTTCAGCAGGAGAGAATTATGTAAAGACAGCGATGGAGTAGCGAGAGAACGAAAAAAAATTTTTTTTAGAGCAGCAAATAATAAGAGCTACTTCAAAACAGCCTGATAGGGCAGCTGTACTAGAACTGTAGGTGAGAACTGATAGTACATGAGGGTGAGTTGTACTATCTGGGTCAGTCAGTTCATCATGTTACACGCTGTGCCCGAGGCTGGAGCCTTGGCCTTGATTTCGATCAGAAAGTGCAGAGAAGAACAGAAAAGAATCGGGAAATGTGGACAGAAGAGCAAGTTGGACAGGTGTTGGAAAGAATTTCTGTATAATCATGATTGATTGTTGAGGTGAGGTGGGTACACATACAGACTTACAGCCCTTGAAATTTCCTGCGAACATATTCTCTCTCTCTCACTGCTGATGGTCAGCAAAGGTTCCTACCAAAATATATCACAAAATCTCTACATTTCAAGCTGTTTCTGCAATGTCTGCCATTTTCGATCAATTTGTGGCGGAAACTTTGTATGCATTGAACGCAGACTACATTCAGTAGTTTGTCTTAAATAGAACAAAGCGCAAACTTGTAAATGCAACAATCAACTAAGTGAACACGAGAGAAGCAAGCATAAACTGATGACGAGAAGGTCATCAACTGTCATCATCTAACAAGAAGTACACAAGGACGACGTAATGGTTATAAGCAGCTATATTAACAGTGACAAGTAGATGATACCCAATGGCTACCTCTAAAGCACACAGCGAAAAAATGAAGAGATGACAGCTGTGGGGATGACAAGACGTTTCATTATGTTTGAACATGTTGGCTTCTGTGTCAAAAATGTGGTTTCTGCTAAGACTGAATTTCAATGCACCGTTTTTAAGAAATAGTATGTGGATTTACAACAAATTCATTCAAATTCTATAAGACAAACACACAGAGACCCAAGTAACAACTGCCATTGCTTCACCACTATCCTGATCTGCATCATCCCATAGAATGGGACAAAAACAAAACTACACTTTCCGTCTAGCGGTCAGAACACTTCAGGTGGTGTATTAAAATACTCTCCAGAGGGCATGGCTTAATGGTAGCAGACGAGGTGAACTAATTTGACAAATAGAAAGGATGCACTTAGATTTTAAATTAGCTGAGGTTACCAATATGTTGAGAGTCTAAGACAGAAATGTTTGACAAGGACATACTGTCCTGTCAGAGACAAATGATGCACTAATTGTGTCCTGTTGAGATTGTGTCTCTCTTGAGGTCTGTTTGAGAATAATGAATGCATGTCGCAAATTTGATGTTTTTAGATATTATTAGGGATGTCCGATATTGGCTTTTTTGCCGATATCCAATATGCCGATATTGTCCAACTCTCAATTTACCGATACTGATAACAGCCGATACCGATATGTGCGCTGGTAAACGCTTCAGGAGCGCATAGGCACTATTTCAGTGTAACGCAAGCATTATTGTATTTTTATTGGTTTTTACTTCATCGATTTAAAGCAAAAAAATCTGATACCGGTATTACATTTTTATGCTAATATCTAGAGATGTCCGATAATATCGGTGGGCCGAAATTATACATCAAATTTGTGGCTGATTAGGTTAATAAGGATTTAATTATGCCGAGACTAGGAAAATTCTAGGATAAAGCTTAAAAAAAATGGCCAATGATACACAACGACCTCTATACACCTACATATATGTACGTATGCATGTGCACATGCAAATGCATGCCCAGGTCTGAACTTTGAGCTCATTCCAGACCTTGTGAAGAAACTGCTGAAACCACAAACTGCTGAAGCCGTGCAGAGTGGGCGGTACTGGGACGACAACAGCAGCCTTGCAAAATGTCAAATTGTCATTGTGTTCCAGAAATATCAACAAATAGTTATACGTCTGTAACCGGAGCGACTAACAGGAAAAACATTGAGACTGGCCCAGGTCATGTGAGTTTGGGTGTGTAGCACAGAAAAACTCTTGAGAAACTCAGACTCTTGGGTCTGTGCCTTATGGATTAGTCTCTGTAATCACCTTGGAGGTTTGCTAGACAAGACGAGCAGCATTGCAGAGGTTTGTGTGAAAAACATGCACCTGTGTGGTCACACAAAGAATGCCGTTCGTATGGTGTTGTTAATATTCATGAACTAATTAGAATACAAATAACTAATACACTTGAGGAATATGTGAAATTTCACCTCCACGTTATTCACATAGTTATGTTCACATTCAAATGCACAAGACAATCCTCACTGTCGAGACAATAACCAAACTTTTGTATAACAAAAGTATCTCAAAATAAAGTAACACATGAAACTGTCTCTCAAAACATCAAACTATCAATTATACAGCTGCAATAAAATGCAGCCGTAGCCTTGCTTGTAACGTGGTACATACACAAAACATGGTCCTCAAGTCTTATCCAAAAACTCCTCCGATATCTAAGCAATGTTATCAATCCCTCAGCCCCACAAAAATAAGGTTTCGTCGACATGATCTCACAAATGATATCAAATTAATGGTAACAGTTAATTGAATATGCCAAGCACCACACAACCAAAACTACTGTGGCCTGTAAGCATCACAGTCCTGACACTCACATGGAGGTGAGAAGCAAACACAACAGGGACAAAAGGGGTTTATGGATTCATGGTATGGAAGCACTAGTAATCCAGTTTGAAGCCGATAGATAAGATTCAGAGGAACTTAAGAACTGAATCTCACTTGAAAACGCAGATGTTTATCTCACCTAGATGGGGGGCTGTCATCAGTGTGTGTGAGCTGCAGTGAATCTGAGGAAGCGGGTCCCTCCTCACAATCCTGAGGAAGCTCTTCACATTCTGCCTCGCACTTGTCATCATCCAATAGCTCTGTGATCTGAAAATATACACAAAGATGATTGGCACCACAAACAACTGTTTTGCAAAGTATATGCATTCTAATTCATATACTAATCAGTCGGGATCAACTTCAAAATTTATACAAATTTTGATGATTATGCTAAAAGTGCTGCAGTGAAAATGCACCATCACTATGGGGGTCTCTGCACACCGGACTTTCGCCTGACCTCTGCCAATTGTCGCCGGGGGCACGGGGGTTGGACTTTCGACCGACCTCCGCGAGTTGTTGACGATCAGAGCTCTTGCAGACTGTGAGTTTGAGGCCCCTGCTCTGCAACAACCCGCAGGTAAAGCAGTTGATCCGAAACAGACTCATCTCAACAAAGCTTTTGTCTGCAAACTACTGCCAAGCTCTATCCGTTTCACATAGTTCTCAGTAATATATTGACCTAGTTTTTTTTCCAATGATTTACTGCATTAGTACCGAGTCAGTATGTCTTGATTGCTCACTGCCATGCACTGTGTGACACCTAGAATGATGGATTGTGGAGAAATAGCAGAAATGTATGGAGACTACACGAGGCATTCTGGCATGAGGCACTCAAACACCAACATGATCAAAATAACTCTGAATAATGAGCGTCTTCAAATAATTTATCATGACAAAAACAGAGAGCCTGTGTGTTAAGTCTCAATATCGCTCACTGCCAAATGACAATCCCAGAATTACTGAAAAATTTGTCAAAATACTTTCCCAAGATTTCACAAGATTCATGAGACTGAAAGGCAATATCAGGGGTTAATATCAATTTACCCAGAGATGCAACACCATAGGTGTATAAAAGAAGTGCAGCACCACAGGGTCATGCTTAGCCCCAAACAGGCGAGAGGGAATACTAGTTAACTTCCTTAAATCTGTCACTACTTAAGTTAGAGGACAGACAGAACAAATTGGGGTCCCAGTGGGATACCAAGTGGAGCACTAACATGAGTCAAAGGGAGGGGACTGAAATTCAGCCAAGAACATATGATATGATCAGTCAGACATCTTCTGGTCCCGACAGAAATGCATGGCTCGAATTACATGTACAGTATTAAGTAAGGGATGGGACATGATGGTGTGTTCCATGAGACTTCTAAATATACATGACACTAATGAGTAACATCAACACAGTCAAAATGATGTAAGAAGAATGATGGATGAAAATAAAACTTCAGGACATAAGTGAGGGCAGGAAAGTAAGGTTGGGAGCAGAAAAAAAGAGATGTGGTTATAGCCAGGCGAAGAAAAATGTTGATGGGTGGAAGAGAGGGGATTGCAATGAACTGGCATTAACAGAAGACACGACAAATTAAGAAAGCCAGAAACGACAAAAAAACAGGAGAGGAAAGGACTTGGTATGAATAGAATGTAACGAGGGAGAAATGGATGGGAGGAGGGAAAGTTTTGGTGATGAAGCTAACGTAGACTATGAAATATTTTTTTTCTATTACAGACTGGGGCACATCCGCAAGGTGTTAAAATCAATCTGTGAACTTACATATTACACTTAATTATTTTTTGGTAATTTCTGCATACTATGTATTATCTTAATTTGACGATCCTAGTCAAAGCTGAACCACACAGCTGTTAACAAAGCCCTATTAATGCAATGTAACTTCATGTGTACGGCACTTCTCCGTTGATAAGAGTGAAAACTATATCTCTAATCCACAATGAAAATGACCAGATCCAAATGCTTACGTCTTCACAAGTACGTGGTCAACGGGCACTGAATCACCAGGATGCTCCCTTTATCTTTTTTTAAGAGGTTCTTTGTTCGCCTTTGTTTAACCTCTCCTCTCTTTTGTCCTCGCTCTTTTCCTTCCCCCACTCTGCAACCAAGCCGCAACCCCATCTGCTGCTGTCACTGCATCGTTGCTAGGGAAACATCTTAGATCGAAGGCGTCTGATTGGGTGTTAGGGAATTTGTGCATTGTCACATGTTGAGGTGTGTGTGTGTGTGTGTATGTGTGTGTGTATGTGTGTGTGTGTGTGTGTGTGCGCGCGCGCAAGAAACAACTTTCAATGGGGCTTACCCTTTTTTCTATTACCAATTGTGATCAGGCAAACAATGCTCATACTAAACATTTAAAACCACCTGGCCTAGTTGTTGCCTTATTACTTATCCTAACATTAAGGTTAACATTCTATTTCAATAAATGTTATGCAAGTGTGAATCAACAGCACTGGGGCTGAGAATATCTACTGACATACACTGGAAAGCAAGTGCTACTGCACACAAACGTAAACGTTTTGCACTCAGTGCTGTGACCAAACAGATTTCAGATTTCTACATAAGCATTTCAGGTCTTCACCCAAGGGAACCAGCCCAGCGCTGATACATGGGCTCGTAATTGTCCAGTAGGCTTACTACCTCCTCGACAGCAGCACAAGGTGGGGATCTTGGCAGTCCCGGCCTCAGCTATGGAAACTGGCTTTTTGAACATGGAATGTTTACTCTGGTGTAGAAAGGGCAGGAGTTTGTGAAAGAGGTTGAGCAATGCAAGCTAGAAGTAGTTGGCTTCACCTCAACACATAGTGTAAGCTCTGGAACCCAAGTCCTTGACAAAGGTTGGACTTTCTTCTTTGCTGGAGTGGCTCCAGGTGAGAGGCAGAGGACTTGGGTGGGCCTTCTAGTAACAACCACACTTTCTGCCTGATTATTGGAGTACAGGTCTTCACGAATGTTTTTTTGCCAATGTGCCAGAGTTCAGTGTAGCTCAATTCTTTTTTCTAAGGTGGGTGCAGGATAGCACCCTAGAAGGTGACTGCATTGTCCATCGGAGTGGGCAATGACAGCACGACCGGCCGAGGTGTTCGTTCTTAACCTGACCAGTGTTCAGCCATTAAACCTCAGCTACTTGGCCTCTGCACATGGCACCAGAACAGTCCAGCCCGTAGGTCAATGATCAAATCCATTGTCGTGTAATCTGACCACATGCTTTGGACACTCTGGTAAAGAGGTGAGCTGAGCTGTCAACCAGACACCACCAGCTGGCGAGCTAGATCAGATGGAGGGGAAGGATGCCACGGGTATTTGGTATTCCCGAATGAGTGGTCGGGGTCAGCTAGAGATGCCTGGCAAAGGACTCCATCAAGATGGTTTTCAACTCACACTTCCAGCAGGGCTCCAACCGCGCTTCAGGCCTTGTGGAACGTCAAGTCTCAATGGACTCAGTTCAATATATTGAAGAAATGAACATTAAAAAGTTTCCAGGTTTACACAAAATTAACATTGGAATTTGAAGCTCACACTCAGACCCAAAGAGTGTGAGTGACATTCTTCCTGTATGTGTGAATTTTTCTCTGAAATGCAGGCTTCACACTTGTGATGTTTTATCTCAACAGATGTTCAAAAACTAGATCGTCAGTCCATTCACTGCGGACAGACATGCATGGGGTTAAAACTTTTGGTTATGTATCTATCTATATATCACGGATATATCCGCATAGTAGTTCATGTGGTTAGCAACTGATTGAATTACTACAACTATTGCACATTTATGTACACACATACCTAAGAAAAAGTCCAGTACTAAAAGTAAGGGACAGAAATGGACGTATACATTGGTGTGATCGTTCCCCACGGGCACTGTATGTGCACTTGAACACACTTAGTTTGCACCTCTATGTAAATCTATTTTGCAATGCTCAGTAAGGGAGATTTGTCAAGTACTGCAGTCAGAGATATGTTTTACGTTCCATCGTTATATTGTCAGTGCTTTCTCTGAAACTTCACTCCATGATACCTGTTAATTTCTCTTCTCTTGAGAGGCATAAAAGCTGATATTATGCAACACAATTATTTCCTTTCGGTGAGAGACATTTTTGAAAACTTCCTGTAGATTGGTGAAGCTTTCCCAAAAGGGGCATACTCTCTCAAAGACAGGTTTTTGTCCTTGTTGTTGTTATTTACTTTGGCATACAGTGCATCTGAATAGGTAAGAGTGCCTGATCACAAGGAAATGAGCACAGAAGCACCAATAGGCATAGGATAAAAAATGTTTTGGATCACAATTTAGTGAGTACGAGGGTTAGATACCGCACATTGATTGAACTATTGCCATGTTAGAAACAAATATGACAAACGCAATAATTTGTGATTTACTTTTGAAGTTGATTTTCAGTACACCTTGATGATGACACAGATTTGATATGAAAAGTTGGTTTGTGGGCCGTGCACTTCATGGACAATATTAAGTTAAGTTGAAAAATAACTTTGAAGTCCATCTGGTTAACAGTAGGGTGATACTTAATAGATGAGGCTCACAGTTTTGATTCACACTGATCTCTTCTGTCTACACATCCTGCAACTATAGCTGCTACAGCAGGTGTTGCCGGACAAGCGCATTGTAATTGCGGCAATACTGCAAAAAAAAAGACAAGAAAGGTTGAGGAGAGAGAGGTACCTGTCCTCAACCTGGGGTACCTGCTCATTGATGGAACTGTAGTCATTGGCGGTGGAGACATCATCATCATCTACTTCAAATAGACATTCCTGGTTGTCCAACAACTCTGTTAAGACTCTCCTAACACATTCCTGGTCTTGAGGGTCTTCTCCATCTGTGGACAGACTGCAGGAAATAGCAGAATATGAGTGCAAATGTTGGCTGTGCAGTCTTTCCCATGTGATTGCTAATGCCACCTGCTCGTGTGATTTTGTATGTCTTTGTCTGTATCAATTTTGTTTTCCGAAACAGAGCAGCAGTTTATTTTCAAACAGTGCAGTAGAAAGCTCCGCTTGAAGAGAATTTTCACTTTAAATTAGTTTACTCTTTGACAACTCACTGGAAGATGTCTGGACCAAAGACTGCCGCCAGTGCCCCAACGTTCCAGGTGTTTGGCTGAAGAGATGCCACACTGGCAAGGAAGCGGCACAGGAAACGGAGGAGGCCATAGTTCAGCTGGGGAAGTTGCTGCAGCAAGTATTTCAAATTCCTACAGAGCAATTCTTCATTGCTGTAATCTAGAGTGTAGAATATGGGACACAAGTTTACAACTGCTGACTATCGTTATTATTCTCATAGCAATGAAATTTAACAGCATCTTAACTCAATGTGGTTTCTGTGAAATCACCTTTAAAATAGACACCTTTGCGGTGACTGAAAAATATAGGCAAATTGTCCACTAACTGTCTAAATCTAGGTAGCAAGTGGACAAAGAAGTCAGGAATAATGCTGTGCCATAGTGGTTAACAGAAAAGGCATCAAGAAAACAAACCAGTAAAATGCATGACCCATGAATGTAGAACAAGAGGAGTCATCGCTGACTATTCCAGTTAGTCCAAAAGTCTTAAATATGGGCAAACAGCTTCAAGACATGACATTTTGACAAAATCATGACAATTGACAGTTTGTCTTTGTATTAGGGCTGGGCGATTTGGCCTCAAAAAAAAAATCTTCGATTTTTTAGAGAAAAATTAGATTTTCAATTTTTTTTTTCAATGCACTTAAAAACAACTGCAGACATCTGACATATTGTCAAAGTGCAACTTTATTGCTGTGGTTGTCCTCAGAGTAAAAATGCATATAAACAATTCAAAGTAAGAAGTAAATGAGGCCCTGTCATTCAGCAATTTCAAGCTTGATATAATGGACTGTCAGACTCATATATGGCTGCATCGCCCGGCTGGACCACATGTCCGTGGTGGCAGAGTAAAATGCCACCTCCTCCAGCTCAGCGCGGATCTTTTGCCGAGTGGCAGTGTGCAGGTGAGGCAGCGCTACGCTGGCAAAATACTTGTGACTAGTTACAACGTACCTTGCATCTAAAACTTTCAACAAGTGATTAAAGCCTCGCTTTTCAACAGAATAAACTGGCAACATGTCTGTGGCAATATAAGACGCGATGGCCTCTGTAATCGCTTGTGATCTAGCCGGTGTGCTAGAGCTGCCGTCTTCGTTTCGTAGCTGGTTACACTTCTCCCATTCTCCGGAATGTTTATTCTCCAGGTGCTGGAACAGATTAGTTGTACTGCTGCTTCCGGTAGCAACAGCCTTTAAACATATTTTACAGCGAGGCTTAGTCTGTTGTTCGTCCGATGCATCAAAACCGAACCAGCTCCAAATGATTGAATTAGTTGTGCCTTTCTTTGGAAGTAGCTCTTCTTTACATGCTGCCGCTGCCATGTTGTTTGAAATTGTGTTGTGCGTGGGAGGGGGCGGGCTCACATTGCG
>OMPJ01019960.1:1637-22347 GCA_900312935.1 Carapus acus
AAATCTGGATGGGGCAGAGTGGGGGAGCGTGGGGGGGGAGGTGAAGGGGAGGGACACAGGGGCCGGAGGCCGCGGCTGCTCAACCCCGCCGGGGTGTAAACAAACAACTGGATTCTTCCAGGGGGAGCCCACGCACGCGTCCCCTCCTCCACGTCTTAAATCAGATTAATGACATGCTGAGTGGCCTCCTTTTTCCCGCCTGCAAGCCTTAATTACAGCATAAATTAGAAGGCGACCTGGCTCAGGTTCAGCCCGCCATTCCTCCCGCCGATAAAAACCATCTGCTAAAATCGAACCGTCCCATCGGCGGCATTCCTCCCCCGTCTGTCTGTCTGGACGGGAGGAAGGAGGGATAGATGGATAGACAGATGGATGGGCGGGTGGGCGGCGCCTTGAACGCCTCGGCGCACACGTGGCCGGCAGATTGAGTTCTCGGATAAGGAACTTTCATCGACGTGTAGGGGCAGAGCGCAGGAAATCAGATGCGCTATAAAGAGCCCGCGAGTCCTGGCACGTTTGATTGAGGGACTTGGCGAAATGTGCCAAGCCTTTGAAACGCTCGCCATCACCGCTGAGGGTTAGAATGAGGTTAGGGTGAGGGTTAGGGTTGGGGTAAAATCAGCTTTACGAGTTTGGGACGGGAAGGAGAAAAGAAAAAGTGTAAGTGGGGAGGAGTATCATGGAAATGGAAGTTTCGCCTGGAAACATTCAGACCTGGATGGGCGGAAGATACTGGGGCATATCTGGGCAAATTACGGCCCGTGGGCCACATCAGGCCCGATGGTCATTTTGATGCGGCCCGCCAAGGATGGGTACAGAACTCACAATTTCGACTGCATTTGAAACAAACAACAAAAACTACAACAACAAAACAAACATCAGACTTTGACTCTCTAGCAAAGATGGTTGAACAACAAAACTGTTCTTACTAAAAGGTAAATTATTTAACACCCTGTTGTTTTTTTCAGCCTCTGTTTGATAAGTCTGAACCTTATCCTGATTCGGCCTGTCTGTCAAAATCTAAGGGTCAGTGTGGCCCCTGAGCCCAGATGTGTGCCCACCCCTGTACTTGGAGGATATTTATTCTCTATTTTTTTGAGGTGCGAAAAAAAAAGGAGGGCGGGCTGGCATTCATACAATAAATATGAATATTAGTAATAGGTAATAAATAATCTCGTGCTTACACACAAGCATACAGAAAATAAAGATGGAGGCACCTGTTGGAATTGTACGATCAAGGCAAGAATTCGGGTTAAAGTTAGGGTTAGAATTCTCCCATTTCAATCCTACGATTCTAGCGGCCTGGTCCGCCCTCCCTCTTTGCTCCTGCGGCCCGTGAGGTTCTATTTCGGGCAAATAATAAAACGAAGCTGCGTCCACGCCTGGCGGTGACGGATGTGTCCGTTGTGGTGCTGTCTGGCGTTGCGTCATGTGAGCACCTGAGCTCGCTGTCCCACTCGCAGCTGCGTCTCTGCTGCGCTCGCAGACAAACATTCTTCTTCTGCTGCTGCGAGAAAACAGCTACATCAGCCAGAGTCATCGCGCAGGCACGGGGAAACTCGATGCCTCCCCTTCCACCCAAGCCTGCCCGAGCTGTGGACGGGCCCGGTGGAATCTTCCTGAAAAAGTATTTCTGCTAAACGAGAGATCCCAAGAGCTTCGCTGAGGAGAAGAGGGAATAACATCATGCCCTGATAGAGTTACTCTGAGGCAGAGCCAGAATTGATACAAAATGTCAACAAACCCGTTAAAAGCAGGAATAAGGAACTTTTCTATCTTAAACTTGCCCCAAATGTGGAGATCTAATTATTATATGATTGGCATCATATCCTTTTATCATTAAATCTCCTTTTCTTTTCCAGGGACCATTGGTGATTGTAAACCAGCAGCACTTCTTGTTTACTGCTTCGCACATGTGACTGTGGCTTTAAAGTCCGATTTCATCTTCCCGGGATTTGATTTTCGTTTTTCATTTTAGTGCGATTTAGCATTAAATCCAGGACATATTGTGCTGTCCTCCCTCCTTGTTTTCTCTCTCTCTCTCTCTCTCTCTCTCTCTCTCTGTCTCTCTCTCTCTCTCTGAGTGTGAATGTTTTGTGCATGGACTGTATCACCTTCTCAACTTCTACCCTCTAATTTACACATGTTGTTCACCTGGCTGCTCATTGCATCCTCTTCCTTGTCCAGCTATTCCTCATTTGCTACTTTTGCACCAAAGTTCTCTGTGCTTTCTGCCAACCTGTGCTTGTTAAGGATGAACTCTCTGCCAGCTAATGCACCTACTAGCCTGTGTAACAATTGTCTGTGCTTTGTAAAATCTTGTACCAATCATCTGTCTCTTGGTTTTCTGCATTTACTTTCATCTTGACCCCAATCATCCCAAACACGGGACGCTTGATGAATTGAAGTTGTCAATAAATAGTGATTGATTTCAACAGAGAATAAAAGGTGGTTAACAGTGTGCTGTCTGTTATATTTCCGGCCAAATCAGCAAGAGGGTGATGAAATGACTCCTTCAATCTTGAATCTTTTAATTCTTTTAAAAAATTGGTTGAAATTGAATCACAATGATCACAAAAAAAGTACCTCACTAGCCCAAAAGTATTACATGAAATTGAATCTTGTGAATGGAATGAATGAAATTCTAAATATTGGCACCAATATGTATATTAATATTAGAAATACAATATCATTGATTGATTGATTGATTGATTGATTGATTGATTGCCACCATTAGTGCTTGTCAATGGTAGTAGATCGTCTGGATATTTTAAATGAATATTAAAAGTCATGTCCCAGCTGTTGGACACCTCCCAAATATGTAAACACACCGTAGGTGATGAACCAGAACAAACTGCCATCTGCTTGGTCAGACTCGGTGAGAGCACAAACAACAAAAATAGTGAGAGACTGCAGAGTCTGTAACAGCTCCAGCGTAATATGATGATATATCTACAGCAAGTTTAGACCCTTCTTCAGACCTGACTTGACTATGATGTGATGTGTCGATTCATTTAGCATATCGATTTGAACCTCCTTAGGAGCTTTAGAGGCAAAGGGCTTTATTTACGTGAGTCGGTTGTGCATGATACAGTCAAAAGCGCAAGGGCAGAGCGTCTGACTTTCATGTTCATTGCCAGAGGTAAAGCGTGCACCTGTGGTGCAGACCAGAGGCGGGAGGGGTACATTTTCATTAGGGCTGGTCATCTGGTCTCAGTCATGATGAATCAGATCACCTTATTTTCTCCTTCCCACAAAAAAAACCCTCACACCGTGACCCATATGCACACATGATCTAACAATGTCACGATGGAAAAGGACAGTCTCAAGCGGAACACACACATACCGGTATACACGCGCACATGCAACATTTTCCCAAGAGGAGTCGGTGTCCTTGTATGGGAGCCACAGCCTCAGCATGCTACTACGGAGGGAGTATTGAGCTCATGGTGTTTTATGTATTCCTCCCGAGTCCTTATTTCGATATCCATCGGCAAGATTTTGATGGACACACTGCAGTTGCATCAGCAACAACATGGTGAGCGCTACAGTCAGACCATATTGAGCCAAATTTCTCGAAATGTTACCGTTTTCATGAAGACAAAATGCTAATTGCTTGAGATACTCAGTTTACTTTCGAAATATGTTTGTATTTGCCCTCCCAAAGAAGGACCAGAGGTGAAAAATTGCAAACATAGAGCTGGAAGACATTTGCAGCCTGTTTGTGTTGTAGATGCTTATTTTCGCTAGATTATCATTCTTACACAGCAACAAAATTTCTGTATCGATTCTTGAGTAGATTGCTTCTTTGCACTCAGCTTCTAATGCTCTGTTTCGCCATCTACACACATCAACACCTCACCTTCGGTTTCAGTGACGCTACGGGAAAAACATCAAATGACCCTAAATTACGAAAAGGAAATAAAGACACCTTTTATGAAATGCGCCATTGGGGAATAACAATTTGATTTAATACTACCTCTTCACATCGCAGCAAACTGCTTTCGAGACGGCACTTGACTGGCTGAATTTGAAAGTGAAAGACAATATTTGCACTCATATGAATTACTAAAATGTCAAAATCATATTCAGAGAAGCGACAGGCATGGCTGAAAATCATGCAGAATTCTCTAGATTGTGAAACTTCCACTGCTTTCTGACTAGGAGCTCCCTTGAAACAACACTTTTGAAGGCATCCACATGTAGCGAAGGCTCTCACAGTAAATGGTGACCGATGAATACCTAATGTATTAGTTTGCACCTGAGATATTTTGAGGGATTGCCTGTGTGTAAGCGGCACCTCTGCAGCTTCAATTTGGCCCTTGGCACTTTGCGATGAATAAAGCTGAAGCAAGGGTCTTGTGACCTACAGCTGCGTGTTTGTTTCCGCACACATACGAGCGAAAATGAGCACGTGCTCACGCATACCTCTGCAGCATGAAACCTGACCTTGCCTTTGTCACCCAGAACAGCAGCACAGGTGCGCAACGTGATCGATGTGATCCCGTCACCCGAACGCCCACAGATTAGCCCGACCTTTGACAAGCAGATCTCTCCCATAATGACTGGCGAGATGAATGAGCACTTTAAAACGTTTGTCATGTCAAAGTTGTGCCGTTTGGAGGGGAAAAAAACGAAAGGGTTAATGGCGAACCAAAGGCTGTTCACAAAAGGTGAGGAGCGCATGGCAACAGAGGCACAACAGATCAAAGCTGCATTGTGCTGCAACAACAGTGTTTTTCCACCATTGTTAGTATTGTTCCTATTGTCTCTTTGAGGTATATAAAACGTGTTTATAAGGAGAGCTTTGTGAATAGCAGCCATTGTCCACAGAGCCCGTGTCAAGGCTACATGTGAATAGAGATGTGAGTAGTAAATATTGTGATGCTGTTGTTCATGAATCTACTCTGGACTAATTTCAAATTAAGTTGCAGTCAGGGGCTTACACACACAGTCTTTTTACAATTCACTCGTCATCAGAATATTTGTACTCTTGCTTCTCCACTCAATGTGATGATTCTCAGAAAGAAGAGTTTGAGGGAAATAAACAAACATTGTCATTTGAAATGGATGGATACTTTTTCTTTAGGCTGCTCCCTTTAAGCAGTCCCTCTCCTCCTCCTTGAAATCACTTTTGAATTTGAAAAAAGAAAAAAATAATGAGCTCATTCATTATTACATGATTAAAAATGAATTATTAATGAAAATATCATACATACAGTCACAAAACATGTCTGTACATTGTCTCAGGCAGCATTCAAATGAGGGGTCCACTAATACTGTATGTAGGCATACTTTCCTGGAGGTACAACACTCTTGCATCGTTAATTCCTAAATAACATTTAAAAGAGAACTGAGTAAACACAGAGTCTTGCTGGATGTTATAAAAGTGCCACTGCACATCAAATTCATGAATACTACCCTCCATGCATATGTTGTGATCCATGTCCCCGTGCATATTTGGAGCATGGCTATGGGCAACTTTATCAGTAGGACATGTTTATCCAGCTGTGATGAACATGTTGCTTTGAAATATCCTGGACTGATTCCTGGATATGGGTTAAAGCCTAGAGTGAATTGATTCTTCATTTTTTCACACCAATTATTTCATCACTATCAATTCAGGACTATTTGACAGATTCTTTATGAAGGCAGCAGCTGGAAAGTAATTCCCCATACTGACATCAGTCCAGTGGTCTTATCTTAATGTTGTCAGTGTTCCATGCATGGTTACGACACAGGCAATAAATGGCATTAAATCAGAATGCTGTTTCATCCTACACATCTTGGCGCGCAGTATTCCCCTGATTGTTCCAGGGCTATGGATGCTTTAAATGCCTGAGCTGCTTCCGTGCAGCGTTAATCACCGAAGACTGAACGTGTGCTACCGATCTGCAGCAAAGACGCTGGGACATCTGTCATTGAGATGAGAACAAAATATATAGGTCACCGTTTTCCTTATCTTGGCTCAATGGGGCCTGATTAAAAACCGCGACCTGCTCCCTTCTGCCGACTGGATAAGAACTCCCTCCCCAGCGACCACTGCGCAGAATCAGAGTATTTGACTTCCTCGCTGGTCCCGGGTCAGAGGCTGCCATGGTGCTGGCTGTGACCAAAGTCCGCCCTCTTCTGTTGTCTGTCCCGCTCCCACACCGGCAAAGATTGGATTTCCCATCTGTCAATCAATCATACGTGGTGGGCGTCGATGCGAGCCCACCATGAATCATCCCAAACAGATGGCCGGCCACCAACACACGCGTACACCCCACCCAAATGTGACCCTGGGCCCAGTCCTGTGGTAAAAGAACATAAGCTCCTTAGAGTCTGTTCATGTGTATCACTAATTTAGGTCTTTTCATGAAAGCAATCAAAGTCACACACATGCAAATACCGCACAGACATGAGAGAATAGCTCCGCCAGCATCTTTGCATCTCGAATCTAATATGGGGTAAGGCTGAATCGTGCAACAGTTGAGGAGTGTGTTGAAATGTCTTTACGAGTACTTACATCCTCGCGCTTAAGACAATAGCATGCCAAGAGGCTGAGCGGGGGGCTTTTTTCGGAGGGGAAGCTGGGTGTGTAGGGTGCGAGGGGGGAGGCAGGGAGGCAGGGAGACGACCCCCGGCACCAGGGCCACTGGGCAGCAGAGGAGGGGGCTGAGCCGGAGCAGGTGTCTCTGTTGACATCTGCTTCAGTTCACTGGGGAAACACAAGCACCCTGCAGCCACAACCCTGACAATGCCAGCGAAGTGCCCTACCTCCGCATAAACAAGGTAGACCAATTTCTCCAATGCATACCTTCTTGACAATTATCAGGCTGAGGATGAGGTCGGATTTTTTGGTGATTATTTTCTGTGGCTTTCATTCTGCCGAACGCTTAAGGCGCAGGCTTTTCTCTGAGAATGTTTTTTTTTTTTTTTTGTGGAAACATTGGTAATCCCTCTCTGTTATCATCAAAATGAGGTATAGTATTTGCACCGAGAGTGAGCGAAATCCAGCATTTGTGATTTGCAATCATTTGTGGCTCTTCTTAGTCTGTTTCTGCTTGCTGCCTCTGATCTTAGAAACTAGATGAGAGAAACTGTTGAATGTCGATATTCATCTAACATGGATACATCCAAGATTGGTTATCAAACTAATCTCCGCCTCACAGTATAATAGTGATGCTGTATCGATCAAATTTTGGCCCGGGTGTATTTTGAAGAGTCAACAGTTTAATCAAAGCACTCCCACACAGTGGCTTTCTCATTTGAACATGACACGCGGGTGTATTTTTAAACAGACTTCGATTTTTTTTTGTGGTGGCTTCTTTTGCAAAGGGCTTCTCAAACATGGATTATAGTAAGACAACAGTGTGATGGGGAGAGGGTGGAAGTGAGGGCAAAGGAATGATGAGCAGTCAGAGATTTGAGTCGGGGAGATGGAGGTGGGCGACTGACAAGAGCACCTCATCGAAATTCTCGGCATGCACCGGGATGACACTAAGTCCCAGTCCATGTTTGTCCTGTAAATGAGACAAGTGTTTGGCCTTATCACTTTAATCTCACCCGTTTTCGAGCGTACCATGAGACGGAAACAAGAAGATCCCATGTAATCACCCAAGTGTGTGCAGCTGTGTCTGTAGTGCACAAGAAAAACAAAGTGATGTTCAAGAACGAGACAACATTTTCATTTCATGATTCCCTCCAGAAAAGTTAGACAGTTGCAGAGTCCCTAAATCGTCTTGGAGAAATAGTTATGTTCTTTGGGTGCAGCCACAGTTTCATTCTTCTGAACAAATTGCCATTGCTTATCTCTGTTCTTCCAAGAAGTTCTCTTAGAGCAAACTGTCAAGAAGTTAAATGGATTCTTTGTTCTGGACAGCTTTGTGTGTTTTGAAAATGTCTACCTGTGGAGGGATGTGGATTTTACAGACTGGATAAGCGTTTGTATTTCAGGGTATGAAATGTGTTTTTGCTCCTACAGAAGACGTTCGTGTTTACAAGTTATTAATCATTTAGGGGAGAGAAGGGGAAGACTTCTTAAGACTGTACACCTAGCAGATACATACATAAATATATATTCATGTACTTGCATGAGTATTAAGCAAGACACTGTCACTGTCCATCTTCAGGTGTTGCAAAAACAAAAGCAATCTCAAGACATCAGACAACAGTGATGTTGTGATGCGTGTCATTCATAACTAGTAATTTGTCTCATCACCTATTTTTTCTCCCCACTGCTCGATGGCAGGGGGTTATTTGTAAGGACTGGCTCGTGCCAGAGTTGTAATTCAGCCATCTTGAATTGGATTCAGGTCATATTTGACAGGTTGGTTGGCATGTGCTGGGTAACCCAGTGAAGGAATGCAACTGAGATGTCTGGTGGAATGAGTGGGAGTCGCTCTCTGAGTGCCGTTCCCCCACTCGTCCTGACTGTCTCCACCATGAGAAATATTCTAATTGATGAACGCTGCTGTATCTACGCATACATCGCATTTCTGACATTATCTCAATGCATTCAGATTGAAAGTGAATTACAGAGATCGAGACATACTTCGCCAAATTCCAGTTAATGCACGGATGCTGGTGTATGGGGATTATTTGTGGACAAGGGGTTCCCCTCCCGCCCTGTAGTAACTGCTGATTTGGCATGAGTCTGTCTGGGGACAGGATTAGATGAGGACTTGCAGATAGAGAAACGACAACTGTATGAGCCTGACGTGCCAACAAGCGCATTATCAACACAACTAATTTGCCTAACATACCAGAGCGTGAGGCCATCAGTTAATCAGTTACTTAATCCACTTAGTGCACATTCCAGAATATGATGTGATTACTGTGAACATAGTAATTAGCAGTTGTTCACAAGACGTATATGCCTGTAGATTGGATTAATTCGTGCTGTTCGTCTACAGAGATGTTCACAAGTCAATTTTTGCAAGCTAAAGTCAAGTCTCAAAATTTTGTATTTAAATCTAAGTAATGTCTCAAGGCTTTGAGGGGCAACAACAAGTTAAGTCTCAAGTCTTCTCAGTATTGCAGCAGGCGATGTTTGTCAGTTTCCTGTGGCAGATGAATGAAATATTTTATGCGTTGAATTTGAGAAATAGTCCTGTGATGTGATATAACATTTTTTGTGAAAAAAGTTTAAAAAAGATATTAATAAACTCATAGTATATTGAATTTATTTCATATATTCATAGAGAAAAAACAACAACAAAAGAACATCAACAATGGCCACCTACTGTAAATATGGAGAGACTAAATGCATCTACATCTTGTAGACTGCTACAATGAAGACACCCTCAAACAAACTCAAATGTAAATCACATAAACATTAACGTCATGCTACAGCTCCCATCTGCTTGGAGGCTACACCAGTGCAACTGTTTGTTTTAATTAGTTCACAAGCAATACCTGAGTGTATGTGCATAGGTTCCATTTACACAAATCATTGATCTAACTTTATGCATTTGGAGCTGCCTGACGGAGTTGAGCTGGCTACATTTTTCAAGATGCACTCCCCCCCGCACTTTGCAAGTGGCCATTCCTTTGTTCGCTGTCTGTGCAAAGTTTTTATAACTCAATGTGAAGACAAATGGCAGAGCTGCAGGTAAACTTGCTGTGTGTTTTGATCGTATGCCACGCATCTGTTAGGGAGATTAATGTAACCTAAGATTAGAACATTGGTGATTACCTGATGAATATTTTTTGAGTTGCAAGCCCCATCTATCTGTGTCTGTCTGTCTGTCTGTCTGTCCGTCTTTCCGTCCCTCTCTCAGTGAACTACTAATGATAAAAGTACACATACAACACAATGAACATACATACACAAATGAAATAAGTGTCCCAGGCTTTCATCTCCTTCGGGACCAAACAGTGGATAGGATGTCTCTCACAGGTCATCCAGCCAGCCAGGCGCCTGCAACGAATTTCAGTCAATTTGAGATGATGAATTTCTGCTCCCAGGCCTCAATGCAAGGGTGGATGCGATATGCCAATGTTAACGAGGAAAGACGAAGGTTAAATGGGGGGATGAATAATGCTCTCAGCAAATCCTTTTTTCTAGAGTGGGAGGAGAGAAAATCACGCACACACACACACACATACACACACAGCTAGTCCCCCAGCTAGTAGATATGCAGGAGATTTATTCTCCTCTTGAATATGTAAAAGTTTACCATGCATGATGAGCCTGTGGTTGAAGTTCAGCAAAGCAGCTGCGATCCACGCAGCACCTCCAGGATCAACAAACAGAACAAAGCTTGGCGTAGGCCTGCAGGTTTTGGACGCCCCAGTCCGCCATTGTCTCTAAAGGCTATTTGATTGGAAAATCGTACCCAACACACCTCAGCGTCCCTCTAAGCTGCATGCGGTTTAGGTGGCTAGAGGACATCGGGTATGGTGTCTGCATCAGTGTATTAGGTAGCTTGTCAAAGGTCTGTCAGGGCTCTGCTGTTGGATGACGTATGTCCAACATGGAACACAGATGAGGTCAAACTTATCTGTTTCCTTTTCTGCTGTCCAAGTTGACACTTGCAAATAATCAGTATATTTTTACTGCCAAGACACACCACAGTCTCAAGCGATAACACACAAGCTCCCTCTTGTTTACCAAGGGGCTCTGAGCATGTAATGGATAATAAGTCAGGAGATCCAAGGAACGTCTGGAGAGTGAGGTGAAAATGACTGTCAGCACAAACTCATTTTGCAATGCAATTGAAACCTTAGTTTGCCCCTGAGATGCCTTCACAAGACAAACATAAAGTGGGTTTACATTTGCTTTGAGAGAGAATTTCTGCTTTGTGGTCTTTTGACATCTAATCCATACATTTTGATAAGAATTGCATTACAATGTTTGATGTAAGGAACTGGCAGATGAAATGTCTTTAAATACAAAATGATGGGATGGCAAATATGCTATCAATATATGATCAATTGTGAATCGCTTCACACATTCAGTTGTAAATATGCAATTCAAATGTGATTCGTCGCTATTAACTATGGACAGTCTGATGAATCACAACCACAATCACAACTACGTGTTGCTTGATTGCACACATTCAATCTTGAAGTGCATGTCTTAACTATACAGTTACTTCAATAACTTCTAATTCTTCTCTCACGTAATGTTATGATGGGCTTTATTTGTACTTACAATAATGAGAAAAAAAACATTTAATCATGTAACGGCCAACCCTCAAAGTAGCTGTGCAACATTAGGAATCAATTCAAGGTGAACATACGCCTCTGGACACAAGCTTTTGAAAACCCAATTTTTTTCATTTCAAGCAGTTAAAGTCAATAAGCAGCTTGAGATGGTGCAAAGGTAAATGGTGAACTTCAACAGGTGAGAGTTGTTCAGTTGCTATATCTATCAAAATTAGTTGATTCCATTATGTCTTTTTCTTTTTTTTATGTCTGCTTTCATTTCAAAGTTCACTGAGATTCTGAACTGCACTGTTTTCAATACAATTCTAAAAATGTACTGCATTTCCCATTGTGCATGAAATCTTTTCGGTCTGAATTTTGAAAACTTTCTGTCTGGTGGCGCAGGGTTGAAATGTGAGTACTTTCCCATCCCCCTGTATTTGTTATTAGTATGGCAAGTCTTTGGGCACGCTGGTTATTATGTTGTGTTGAAACATTTTAGTATCAATGCAAACGTTACATGATTCAAGATTCAAAGATTTACTGTCATATGTAGAGTATGGAAACAAGTTTCCCTGTACCATGATATTTTTACTTTGCCGGCCTGTCCCAGATGACAGTTCGGGACAGACACGAAGTCTGTTAAACTAAGGAGTAAAGTATATACAGAAGAAAAAAATATATGCAAAGAGGAAGAATATGTACAGAAGAAAACGGTTACGGCATATGATTGATTGAGACTTTTAGTGTTCCTTAGGGTGGGGAGTCCTCAGCTGTTTAACAGTTTGATGGCGATGAGATAGAGAGAGTTCTTAAACCTTGGTGGACCTCAATAAAAACTATTTCTTTTTGTGTGTTTGTGAACACCTCAAAAACTTTGGCATGTTCTGATGGGCCATGTCTAAACTGAGTCACTTGATTCATAGAAAGTTCATTTACGTCTAATGGAAAAAAAAACCCTAAACAAACAAAAAAAAAAGAGTTCCTGTAGCCATTTTGACGAGGGCTATTACTTCAGATTTGAACTAATCCTACGCTGGAAACCACACAGTATTTTGTGTAAAACAATCTGCATGGAAACTTCTTGAGCAGAATCCCCCTCAAGTGATGCTGAATTGCCTGCAAGCACGACAATGAAATCTGAGCAGCCCCCCCTGCTCTGTGAAAAGAAAAAACAGGATAAATGCAACCAAACAATTTTCTGCAGATTACAAAAAACAAACACACTCATTCACTGATACCAAGACACGCGCACGCCATATCGTTTGGGCTTGATGTGTGCTGTGTTTAAACACAAACCAATATGAAGGTTATTCCATCTTCCTCTCGTAGTTTTTGTGGCATCTTTGAACATCCCAGTGGTGGGTGAGGGGACGTTTAAGCATTCAGTTGGCAGCCTTCTGTTGCTTCCAGTCTCCTGCTGGACTTGAATAACACAGTGACCTATTTACAAAGATGCTGATGAGAAAGCTATCCCCCCACTACCACGCTACCATCACCAGCCTTAAGAGACTTCAGCACAAAAGAATTCTTTCTGACATGCTGGCGGACCACGCAGACACGAAAGAGAAATTCTTCGATTAAGAAAACAAATTCACCTGGATTTAGCCTGAGCGTGTGTGGCATAGATCTGCACCGTAGTTACACAAAGTGGAAATGGATATCGTGGCTCTGTGATGCGATGCTCAAACCCTGTCACACATCTGGGCTGCTGTTAGGCACGGTGTGGGATCCACCCTGCCACAGTCAAGTGTGGTTGGCAACCAATTAAAAGTAGCAATGGAGGAAAAGGAGCGTAGGAAAGTGCACCTTGTGCGGTGCTTTTCTCAGGCTCCTGTTTCCATGGGTACGAGCTCTCCCCAGGGCTGATGCCGGAGCGTAGCAGGTAGACTATGGAGCAACATCCTCTGAGGTCAATTATACCTGCGTGGGATTTTCTTTCTGTAAACAACTGCAAGTCTGAAGACTTAAAACTGTTGGAATGTGTGTTTTGTAACCTTTGTGCTCCCTCACGAGAAGCTGGATTGAGAATTTCTTTACCCGCTTCTGCCTGATAAAAAAAAAAAAAAAGAAGAAAAAAAGGGCGGCACTCTGCCACAGAGTCGTTTGCCAAAGGAGCTCCTTTACTGCCAACTACTCTTCATTCAAACAGAACAAATGGCAGCATTATCCAGGCTGCCGTCTCCCTAAAATGGTTTGCGTGTCACACTGCTGGGAAACTGGGATACACACTCGCGAGCAAGTGTACTTACTGCGTGTGTCAGAAGATATCTCATCTCATGAGAGTTCATCTCACAGCTGCATTGTGAGGCTTAGTCCAACGGTGCCGTCGAGCATGCTGGAGCATCAGCAGTAAAGTTTCTCCTCTCAGAAGAATGTCCTCTGTTGTTTAGTGTTTTTGATTTATGAGGATGCGATGAGCCCGAGTTGTCTAAGTGCTGTCGAGCGTTGAAGCGTCGGTGCATTTTCTTACACGCAGTAAAAGAATGGCAGCGGCAAAGCAAACAGAAAGGTCGATGCAGCCATTGTGCGTCCACATCACACACATCACAGGGCAAAATGTGCTTACATGGCATATTTTACTACACAATGCACTTGTGATAAGTGGCTGGGAAAATGATGCTCTCCCTCTCCCGCTAGGTTAAGTATCGAACACTAGATTTCAACCCACTCTGGCGGTTGTTCACGTCTGCGCCTGTCTGGATGCTAAAGTGCTGTGACCACGTTTGTTGAGGTTTATGCTGTTTTCTACAAATTTGTTGCAGGAATTCCACTTTCGTCCTCATGGCCAGAGCTGAGTAGCTTGTAGCTCAACATGGATCCTACCGCTGACAGTCAGCAGTGATGAGATCATTGTCCTCAAGGACTACTTGTAATATACAATATGACATGCCAGGTCACATGTTAAGTTTAAGAAGTAGAGTTGCTGGACTCCATCGTAGCCTGAGTGTATGTGAATCTACCACTTTTATCAATTGCTGTGCGTTTCATTCTTATTCTAGACCAGGGGTCGGCAACCCGCGGCTCTGGAAAAAATGCTGCTCTTTGGCACCGCCCTAGTGGCTCCCGGGACCATTTTCAATGTATGTAAATGGAAAAAAGATGGGGGAAATATATAACGTATTTGTTTTGATATGGTTTTTCTGGGAGGACAAATATTAGACAAATATTCTTGAGGTTCTCGAATGCTGTAAAGATGTTAGGAATGAATATTAAATTCAGTAATGAGGCTTACGTAAGGCTTTTATTTTATTTTATTTTATTTTATTTTATTTTATTTTATTTTATTTTATTTTATTTTATTTTATTTTTCAATTTTTTTCAGCTCCGGATAGATTTATTTTTTGTTTTTCAACATTTTGGGATGCCGACCCCTGTTCTAGACATTATTGTAACCTTCTATGGAGGGGTTTCTTTTTTCAAGTTCCATTACTCATCTCCTCAAAGACGACAAGTACATGAAATTACAATTTTTTAAAGCGGTCGCTTCAAATTTTAAAAAATCTCTCTTCGCCACATGTTGTGTGCTCAACATGTTGTTTTTGTTGTTGTAACACAACACGTGACACAAAAACGTGTAATACACAAAATCTGTATAATTCCACATACCCGCTGTAAAATAGGTTGTTGTAGCAAGTGAATTTCACAGTCAGACAAAAAAATGCAGACATTGTCTTAGTAAGACAGATGTGAATAAGCTGGACCACTTTTTATTTTTCACATTTCACACTCTTCGATAGAGGAATGTTATTATATTTTCACGGCCAATGCCAAATAACAACATGGAGTCTTGCCATAGCAAGTAAGGCCCACATCGGCTGCAGTGCGTCTTTTTCCGCGACATCCGCTCCTCCTGCTCCAAATTCTAATAAGGTATATGGCGTCATATGGGTGTAATTTAAATCACGGTGGCTGGGTCATATATAGGTACAGGCGGGGAGAAAGTAATACTTCTGGGACTGCTGCAGAAGCAGTGCAGCCAGCGTCTCTCCACACCCACATCACATTTGCAGCCTCGCACAGAGCAGTTGTATATATGAGCTTCTGGTTCAGTTATCTTTCAATAAATTGCGGCTCTGACCTTAACCCAGTCTGGACTCACATTTAAAAACCTCAGTTTGGCTGACACAACATTACCAGACGTGCATTTGATCAATTTCAGCATCTCAGTCAATTGGTCTGCTATATTGCCTATATTCTATTGACTATATTGAGATATATTGTGATATATGATGAAAAACATACTGTATGATATACAGTATATAAAATAAATTTGTGTGTGTTTGCTCCAGTGTATCCACACACACCACCATTGGTGTGACAGCTGCTATATGGTATAACTGATGTAAATAGCCGGGATGGAGAGGTCGGGGTCGGGGCTCATCATTTCATTCCTCTGAAAAGAAGGACGGGAAGAAAATGCCAGCAAATTGCTGTTTCCCGATGATAGATTAATAGATAAATTCTCTTGCCATGCTGGGGTTATTTGAGGTTGAAATTGTGTTTAGATGATCCTCTCTTCACGTTATTTGATACAAGACATGCAGGGGTCTTCTGGTGATCCATCTGGACTCCAGATGACATGTCATCACAGAGGATCGGTCCCTGAAATGGGACCCTTCATCTTGTTGGTGAAACGCTGTCAATCGACGCGCGACTGCCCACTCACAGTCTCCGCCGCTGTGTGTGCGACCGCCAACCCAGAGTATGATACAGATTTTCCCCAAGAATAGTCACATCTGACAAAAGCTGAGGCCACTGCGAGAGAAAGCGGGTTGAGAGACCTGAGTATTTGTCACCATCATCTAATTGAAGACGGAATAAATTCCTGCGACACTTATTCAGATGCAGTCGCCCGCTCCGTCATTCACAAGAGATTTGAAGCAGGATGTTTGTTTCCCTCATTTTAATTACACTCAGTTTGAGGGATTCAGCTTTGAGTAAACAGAATCATTAGTTTCATGCTCTTGTGTTACAAGCAAAACAATTTAAGTTTAGCCATTATAAGCACAGCTATGGCCATGGATAAAAATTCCCCAGGTTCCAAATTGTAATATTTTGGTTTTGTCTATGACCGAATGACTCCTTGTATTTCTCAATACTTTGGATACTTTATTTCCTATCATGCAATGTATGATTTTGTGTCTTTGTCGCAAATGAGGCATTGCCAGATTTTCGATGCCGCATTTGAGTTCTGCGGCATGAGACAAAGTCTTTTCACCATCTGCTCCTTAAGCTCAAGTGCGTGTCCATGTTTGGGTTAGACACAGACTCTCTGTATACATAAAGATCATTCCAATTCCCCGCGTTCCTCACCGTGACATTCACACACTGGGCTCTTTGTATCGCTCCCTGTCATGCCGTAGCTGAGTGCGGTGTCGCGCACAGCTCAGCCGCGCAGAGGGGAAATCGCGGAGAGAAAACCGCTGGTCCCATCTATTCAGGTTCGCAACTCTCCTGGCATGTCAATGTCCGGGGCCTCTTTTCTGCCGGACTCCACAGATTACGCCAGTCAGCCATGCAATGAGATTACAGAGTGGCAGCGCTTGTCAATCAAGCAACAGGAGTTGGAGCCATGCAGATCCTTCTGTGGCTGTAGGCGATGGAAATGAAGAAAATGTTTCTAAACATTTCCGTCAGATAGGCTGTGGAGGCTTGCCATGAAAAACACAAATTTCTAGTTGGCATGGTGCTATAAGTAGCACGCTATGCTGAGAGTGACGGGACAGTATATCTAACGGGTTGGAGGCCGGGACAACAATGTCTGCAGCCTCTGTGGGGCTTTCAAATCTTTCTTTTTTAATGTTCACCCCCTCAGATGCTGCTGCGGTCATCTCGGGTGAGAAAAACACTGCCAGACTCTGAAGTCCATCACTGAGTTTCTCTACCACACTGAACTTTGGAAGGTGTTTGCATGCTACAAATATTGCACTGTATGGTATGGAGGGTTTGGAATTTCAACTCGAGTTCCAGTGGCAGGAGCAGCAGCAGACGTTACGTTTAGCACACGAGGAGACGCGCATCCTCCTTGAAAGGGGATCTCAGGTCACACGTCTACGCAACTGGCTCGGGGAAGCCTCGGAGACAAACTCTTTTCTTAACTTTCCATGAACGCCGACCGCGAAAATGCTCAGACAGACGGCACAAGCGTCATTTCCCGAGTGTGTGTGGGCTCACGTGTGTGGGCTTTCCCCGTTCTCCGACGTGGCCGCTGATCAATACAGACCTTCTGGAATGAAAGCGACCAGAGTTTGTAGCTGAGCTACTTTCCCGACCTAATAGGACCGCTGAAGAAAGATGAGAGGCGTTGTGAGCTGCCATCACTCTTTTTTTTAAGTCCTCATGAGTAACTGCAGCCTTTACAAATCCCTCATCCAGCGCCACGCTCAAGCTCCTTCACCCACATCAAGCTTAAGCCAAACCTGTGGATCTTTTTTTTATTTGTCTTTTCTTTTTCAGTGCCTCTCCGGGCAGTGGCCCTTTTGCCAAAGCAGCAGGATAAAATTTAGTGTGATGCAATTCTGTACAGATCAAGGTTCCTGGTGTTCATCTACTTTTGTGCTGAGGCGGTAAAATGGAACTAAGTGGGAGGAAACGAGGTCACGGTGTGCTGTTTTATAGCACACACAACTCAAACACCTCTTCTCGTAACCCAATACAAAACCACCTGAGCGGCCACATTTCAGTGAGCACCCCCCACCCGAAATGTTTCCTCAAAGTGTGTGTAATATACATGTTTTATGGAAAAAGGTCTCGTCGTGCCTTCAAAGATTCCGTTCCACACAAACACACATCTGCAATGTGTTTATCCCTATGGCCGGACTTTCCAGGGTGATGGCTGGAATTTCTTCTCAGTGAAGGTCAAAGGTTTTACAGGTTATATAGGTGTTTGAATGCAGAACCGCTTTTAAGTCGTATTTCAAACTCCAGCCGTCGTTTTGAAAATTGACAGTTTAGTCACATTTTTAGAGGAAGTTTCATAAAACGCCTCAACGTAGAAATGGCAGGCGAGGGAGCTAACGTGACCTATTTCAGTCACCGTGCTTGATAACAGATGAAGAAACGATGCACCCGTGAAAGACACATACTGCAAACTGTGGTGCTGCCTTATGTCGTGCGTCACACAAACACAGCTTCAGATTTGTCAGGATAAAACCCTTTATTTATTTTCATAGGCTATTCCGGTATTGTATTTGAAGTTTTCCCTGGAATGTGAGCGAGTATTAGGCAGGTCTGCAAAGCCTTCCACCCACTTGCTGCAGGAATCCTGGGGGACTTCTCAAATTTTACTCTCTAGCGAGGACTTGTGTGTATTTATTGCCATGGGCAGCAATTAATGCTTTTGAAGAGCCGCAGACCAGATGGACAAAACAGTTGGCCGACAATTTCTGTGGTTTTGTCAAGGTATTTGCACGCTGGGGAATGTGAGTTGCTGTCAAAAAATGTGTTCATTAAGAATGAATTTTAGATTCATTTACTTCTATCAGACCACATACTGTATGACATCACAGCTCCGACACAGAAACTGTCAATATTTATGCAGCTATATGTTTTCGTCACTTGCATGTAATGTCTCCCCAAGTCCCAGTATGGAGGGATTTGCATACATCCTAAAAAGATGTCTACATTAAAGTAAAATCACAGGTACCCTTGAACGTCTCCCATTTTGTGCACCATGTACCCTGGGAAGAAAGCTAAAAATCACTACTTAAGTTATAAGTACATCAGATGCCACAAAAAAAAAAAAAAACTGCATCTGGAAAAATAATCGTAGAGGGAATGAAAAGACAGGGTAATGGAGAAATGTAAAGTTAACGGTGTACAAGGTCAATATTTCAGAAAATGAATCACATAAGCAGAGTTGTGTTTGACGGAACGGTGTCGGACATTTCCTGTAAGGGAGGCAGACATTTCCTGGACACCAGTGCTGGGAAATGAGGAGCAGCTCACATCCCCAAGAGAAGAGAGGCTGAGACAAGTCAGTGGAATAGAATAGAATGGAATATAATCATTTATATCTTTATCTTCATGGTGCGGTACAACGATCAAGAATAGAATCACACACTAAGACCACTTCTTTTGCAAATCCATGTCAAACTTGTGCCTGGGCCTGATTTTCACAGCGTCCATCCCTTTTTTTTATCCTGATCTTTATCTCAAAGCTATAACGTCTCATTTGAACTGTGCAGTTGGGAGCTCTGCAGCAAAGCCAAAGTGTTCCTGAAGGGAGGCTAATTTTTCTGCCACTTCTGACACAAAAGCAATAAAGCTGACGAGGAAGGACTTTCCTCTCATTCCTCCATCCTTTCCTTTGCTTTGGAATGGCTCGACTGGATCCATTCGACTAAGTGCTGGACACAGAGGAGCCGCGCTTCCTCTCGTGCTTTTACTGGAAATCACCTGGCAGTCTCTCAGCTTTCATGCTGAAGCTGCCTGTGTAATTACAGGCTGCTGCTGCTAAAGCTGTAGCTTAGCTTTACCAGCAGAGCAACGTACTATAGATATGGACAAAGACACACACACACGGGTTCTCCCTGTCACACAGACTCACTGCACCAGTAATCAAATTCAATGATGTGAAATGTGGTGAAGTTGTGAACAGACGCAAGCTGGCATGTATGCGGTGAACTCACACATGCAGCGACCTGGAGAAATCACCGCACACACACTCGGAGCAACTGAGACTAATGATGGATAAGCTTGTTCATACAGCAGCAGCACATGTGAAACACGCACATGGGATCCATTACATCCTCATACTACTGTTGCACTGAGCGGAGCAGAGTGATTATTATCCGGGCCACTTGTGCGCAGAGCCTGAGCTTCCCCACACTCTCCCTCCCCAGTATTCAGAGTTTGGGGCTGGCAACGCTGCTGGCATACAGATGTGCGGGAGAGGATCTGAGTCCCTACTCAGACAAGGGTGAGTTATGTGAAGAAAAACAACCAAAACATTGCAGTTTTCAGGAGGGTGTTTTCGGGTTATGACCAAGGCTGGAGGCAGCTGCGGCCTCATCCAGTTTGATGGGGAGGATTTTGTGGGTAGACTCAGTAAACAAAACGTCAACTCACATTTGGAAAAGAAATCAACAGATGCAAAGTTTGTTTGATATCCTTTTAATGATTCCTTCCATCCCAAAAAAAAGGGGTGGGATGGTATTTTTAAAACACTAACCAGGCCACATGTGGTACATACAAGACTCAACTAATTTAATTTTAATTAGCTAGAGCAAAAAGTCCGACAACTTGTGTCTACAGCAGAGGTCACCAACACTGCGGCCGCAGACACATGGCCGCCCGCAAGGACCACTGAAGACGCCCGCGAGGCATCCTCTAAAATGTGGGGCATGTTCTAAAATGTGAGGAATAATTACCATTGCAGAATCTCTGAATATTCCGTTACTACAATGATGATAATGATAATGATGATAATAATAATAATAATAATAATAACATCAACAACTACGACAATAACAACAACAACAACAACAACAATAATAATAATAACAATAATAAAAAATATTAAATTATTAATTAAATTAGTTAAAATTTATATTTAAATTTATTTTATTTAAAA
>OMPJ01019984.1:2047-17169 GCA_900312935.1 Carapus acus
CGGAGCCGAGAAACCGGAGAGGAGCCAGTCTGGCCACCGGAGCCCGAATGAGATGGCAGACATCCCAGAATCCTCCTCATCCTCTGTTTCCCCTAAAGAAAGAGAAAAGAGAGAGACTGAGAGAGAGAGAGAGAGAGAGAGAGAGAGAGAGAAAGAGGGAGAGAGAGGGAGCTCTTCTGCTCATGAGGTGTCAGGTCAAAGTCATTGTCTGGGTCGATCTGTTTAAATGCCTTGCCAAACGCATGAGAGGGACAAAAAAAACTGACAGGGATTTTCACTACGTCATGACTTTGTCATGCCGGTGCAAAATGAATAAATACATAAATTTTAAGAAATAGATACTACATGAAAATCACTGAATGATGCTGTCAGAAGCAATGGTCTTTGGAAATGAATAATCTAAATAAAGATTAAACTTAAGTTTGGTTAAATAATGCAAAGTTGAATCTGGCCGTGTCAACACTGACTGAGCCTGGAAAACATTTGATATATTTGTGTGTCCACAAAGGACAGTAGATCGGTGAGAATCACACTTATCCGGCTCAACAAGCTGCCAATTGAGGTAGTGGACAGAGGAGTGGAAAAGAAAAGAAAGGAAGACGGAGGGGAAAATAAAGACACAGAAATAGAACCGTGACTGATTCCCGTGTGGGACCTCCAAGCCGAAAATAACCAAAGCAAACCAGACGTTCCAACCTGTTGACCTCAGCATGTTTTCACTTTTCAGAGACAAAAAGTCTTTTCAGCAGCTGTGAGTGGGATCGCAAATAAATAAAGCCACACGGGGCCGGAAACGCAAACAATAAATCGGAAAGAGAAAAAAGGGAAACGCGCCGTGAGTCATGGAGGTGAAGGTTCTCGCGTTTGTCCTGGTTTTGATCTGAAAGCCACTTTTTTCCCACCCCCCCCATCCTCCACACACACACAATCACAGACACACACACACACACACTTCCTCACCGCTGTGGAGGCCCCGCGGGCACCAAACGAGAGGAAGGGCGAGATAAGAGCCGTCCAGCATCCTGATCCTTGCTGGGTGCGTTTGCGTGTGTGTGTGTTTGCTTCCCATCATGCATCCTGGCAGCACATGACAGACGCTCTCCCGCTGACCTCGTCTCCATGGCGACCGGCGGTGGGAGGAGTCGACGGCTCTCGGTAATCTGCGCGACGTCGCCGCTCGGGCGGCGCTTCGCCGTCTCCGTCCCCGTCACCCGCCGCCCGCTGACCTACTTCTGCTCAGGGAGAGCCGGCGTTGTGATTGGAGGAGGAGGAGGTGCTATTTTTTCTCTCTCCCATGCGACCTCTGACCTTGGGAGCAGCCGTACAGGTGCTCTCGCTCACTAATCTTGTAGCCACAACAGGCAGCTGGCGGCGCCGTTATGCACCACCAGGAGTGACTGCCATGTTTATATCGGTTTGGCAGTTAGACTGAACAATTAAATTGATTTTTTTTTTAATGGCGGAGGAAAAAGAAAAAGCTTTGATGGAAAAGTGTCCTTTTCTTCAGCAATTTTATGGTAGTTGCAGTCATCTGTGCATTCACTCATTTTCAGTTTATTCATTGATTTGTTTGTTTGGTGCTCTTATTTTGTGTCTACCTCTCCGTAAAGGCTCAGTTGGATTTCCCCTCACTGGGCCCTTACCTTATGCTTAACGACTGATTAGCCTGTGTATTAGTTATCATGCTGATGTGTGTTTGTAATTCACTATAAACTGCCACATGTTGTGTTTGTCTGGCGTCAAACCGCCCAACATCAACGCCCTTATTTTGAAAAATCCCCTCCTCAACCCAACATGGCTTCCTCTGCTCGCCCAATGAGTGCTATGAGCTGCCATGGGGTCAAAAGTCAGGCTGCTACTCGCAGGTGTGCAGGGGGGTGAGAAAGAGCGAGAGGAAGGAAAGGAGGGGGAGGAAGAGGAGGAAGAGGAGGACAGGCAGCAACGTTGTGGGAGCCAAACACAGGATTAACTTGGCTCTGTTCATGAGAATAACAGAGGAACGCGCTGACGCTGTGTGGGGTCAAAGGTCGTCTGCAGGAGAAGTTTGTCCTGTTATACAACTCCAAGGTTAAGCCTCACGTGGCGCCTTTTCCCAGGAGCACACACACACACTCTCTCTCTCCCTCACACACACACTCACACACTCTATCACAGCTTTGCTCTGTCTGTCAAACCATCAGGTTTGGAGGCACCAAGGTCACGTTGGGATGTTCTTCAGATCGTCTGAGTTTCAAAGCATAACGATGTTGTCTGGGCCAACGTGAGGTCACACGCATACTGTAAGTGAGTGACACGCCAACTGAATATGTCATACAGTGTATGTGTGTGTGTGCGTGTGCGTGTGTGTGCGTGTGTCAGAGATGCCGTGGCTTAGGAACGTCACGTTTCCGTCATGGCCTCCTGTGGTTTTTCAAAGCAAATGTGGGAAAATCAGACAAGCTCAATCCTGCCAAAGGGGAAAATTGGATTATTCTCATACACACACACTCACACACTCGTGCATGCATGTAGTAGGCCCTCAAAACACTCTCGGAAATCCAAACACAGTCGCGTCCCTCTTAGGAGCCTGATGACATTTCCTGTTGACAACCTTTTGTTTTGAGGTCCCCTCGGATGCCACACACACACACACACAGACACACACAGACACACAGACGCACACACGCACACACACACACACACACAATCTCCCCTTGTGATTGTGAATGACGGGTGACCTCACCTCACCGTCTGTTGTAACGCGGATGCCTGCTTTGCGTGTGTGTGTGTGTGAGTGCGTGTGTTTCTCTTTATCTCCCTCCAGTGTAACAGTTATCCTGTTTTGATCAGCTGTTCTTGCGCCCCAAAGGAGAAGAAATTCCACATATTTGTGTCCTAGATTAAACGGCCGTGTGTAACCTGGAATTTCCCACTTGAGCGAGTTCCTCATTTCTTTTTTTATCGTCCAGTGAATCTCCAAAGGGCCGTTTTTTAAAGTTTTGCGCCGTAAAAACTTACAGGATGCGGATGAGACAACGGCCAAGAACGTTAAGTTAAGTGTTGCCAGTCGCCGCCCACTGGCAACGCTTAACGTCAACATGGAAATTCAAGTTGGGCTTGGCGCGAAGGCGGCCGGGGCCCGGGTGAGGACGGGTGAGGACGGGTTCAGCCGTCTCAACTTGCTTTTCAATTTTGCGGTGAGTTGAGCTGAAATTTGGCTGAACTTTCCACAGGACTATTCATTTCACAGGCAGATGTATTCCAAAAATTACAGAGGGAATTTCTTTGTGCAAATCTTCACTCAGTGTGCCCTACAACTGACTAACCCTAACCCTAAAACTGACTAACCCTACACGATGAGGTTTGTCAACCGACTGTTCACCCTCAAGGAAACTAATCACCGCCAACAAGCTGCTGATGCGGAGGTTATGCACGGTTTGATCGATTTACAAATGTTCTATCTCTTGTGCTAATTTTATCTTTTTATTTCTTATTTCCAAAGCGTGTGTGTGGGCATGGGCAAATTTCACAGCGGTCATCAGATGCACAAGAATCTCACTTCATAATTGGAGCTGAAGCAATGTGGAGTGTGTCGTGTTTTGATGTGGCAGCCACGATAACTGATTACAACACACACACACACACATCGCACACTGGAGCTATGTGGAAAGGCTTCTTGGATTTTTTTTTTTTTTTACTGCAAAATTTATGGCCGACGCTCAAGTTCACACTGAATTAAAGTGATACTTACAACGGCTTTATTGTCATGCTGAGTGCGTTTATGAGTTGACTCAGTGCTTCCCGACCAACTTTGTAACGACGTGTGCCTGATGGTGTGTACAGATTGGCAAATGGCCTGTATCCAACATCTACGTGATAAAACAAAAGCTGGCAGAATTTGAGCTGGTGTACGCAGACGGATTAATGGATGAGATGCTGCTGTGCGAGCACTGGTCATCGCTAAATGCCCTCAACTGTGTTGTTTGCAAATCCGAAATTATCTCTGTCTGACAGAAAGTATTTCAGGATGTGTTTTCCTGTTGGTTACTGTTTGGCTGCAAACCAGGTTTCCCCTCCATCAGTCTCGCTCACCCTTGGTGATTCATTGTTTTTGTGGATCAACAGCTACCCCTAGTGGTCAATATTGAGTACTGCTATAGCGCCACTAAACCAAACACTGTTTCACACGTCGGAACATAAAATGACTTCAACGTGCCCACGAACCGGTCAAATATAAACACGAGATGACAACGTCAGAGACATGTAAGTACATGAAAATCCTCAGTATTACAGGTGTAATTTACGATATTTTCTCTTGAGAAGTTGTTTTTAATGATGTTTCAGGTCTGAATTGGTTTGTTTCTTTCAAATCCACCAACGTCTGGTGATAAGTTTTAGGGGTTTTTTTTGTTGTTTTCTGTTGTTTTTTGCTTTGCTTGTTTGGTTTTTGAATTCGTGAGAAACGTGTCAAACCTGGAACAATTGAAACTAAATACAAAGAACATTTGATTGATCCTGGGCAGAGAAAAAAAATTACCTGTTTGACCTATTTGTCAAAAAAAGGATGGGGGTTAAGAAGTCAAATGGATGTATAAACAGGTCGAGAAGAACATCTAACAGCCAATGAATACATAAATATGTGATATGATGTGTAAGCGATGACCCGTTGCTTTGATTTGGTGCAATTGCTTTAAAAAGTAAGACGCAGTCATATAACTGAATTCACCACTCACATTCCGAAATGACTGTGGAGAGAGGGAATTATTACTCAATAGTGTAGAGGGAAACGTGCCACAAAAGCTCGAATTTGCGGAGAAAGCGCATCAGAACGGCGGTAATTGCAGCATCACTTAATTGCACGACGTCATGGTGATGGCCGTTGATTATTCAACCTGTGTCATTTCATGACGTTATGTAATCATCACTGCCTACTTTCCTCTCTGCAATCACGCATGTATTTGCCGGCAAATCCCGCAGATTTACATAAAAACACCAAAACCCAGCGACGCTGGTTATAAATGTAGCACGGCGGCAGGTGTCCTCGGCTGCCTGCTCGTTATTCCGCCCTGTTTTGTGTATTTACAGTCAGGCATTGTCCGCGGGCTTCTAAACGGCGGGGTCTTCTCGGGTCCTTCTGCCTCCTCCTGTCACCAACATCCACACGCCTCCCTACGCTTAGGGGAAGAAAGAGGCTGAAATTCTACGGAATTTAACCCCCAAAACGTCTCGTTGGCCGGAGCCATGATCGGCAGCAGGACGAGCGCCATCGCCGCCGGCGTGTGCGGAGCTCTTTTCGTCGGTTACTGCATCTATTTCGACCGAAAGAGACGGAGTGACCCCGGCTACAAAAGCAGGCTACGGGAGCGTGAGTGCGACCTCCGCGGTGCCTTTCTGCCTCTTTTCAGGCTCTAGTGAGACGTTTGGACGACTGGGGGGTTCGTAGGAGCTAGTTTGACTCCTCTGGTCCAACAGTCCTAGTAATATTTACTCATAAACAATGAGTCTGGACTGGATTTCTGTGTACACTCATTAGCCGCCTCCATATTTGCCAGTAACATACACCTGAGGCGTAAACAGTGTTGGTTATGTGTGCCATCAAATCAAAGGTTCGTGCACAATCTGAGTCACTACTCAGAATCCAGTCAGGTCCATTGCCTTAGAGATTCAATTTACTAACTGATCAGTTGATGCGGCATGTAATCGATATTTGTGTCGTACAATTTCAAAGGTCATTCGGCAGCCACGTTTGTCCACCTGGTGTGTTGTGCTGTTAGAATCTGCACATTTACAGTTGTTCCTCAATGACTAAGTGCCTCTACCAGGACTCTGTTTACTTGTGTCCTTTTAACATTTAGCCGATGTCATTTTGATGTACAGTACACCTCCACTACCTGTACTCCCGAGCCCCTGTAATTCAACTTCTATGTTGTATATCGTCAGTCTAGCGTTGTATGTGTGTATGTGAGATTACGCTGTATGCTCCAATGTTCTCTGCGGCTATTTCGACTTTCTTAAGTCGTGATCACAAGAGTCATGTTTTGTTAATTTCAAATATTGAGGGTGATTTTGCAGGTTACATTCGCGATGACCTGTTCGACCTTGGATTTGCATCCCAAAGATTTAAGCCTCCTATTGATGTCAGTCGACTCCCTTGCAAATTACTCAAAGCTTTAATTGTACTTGCAACAAGTACTGTTGTGTGTGTAAACAAAAACCCAGGTTGAGATGAGCATTTAAAACATTTAAATTGTTTGACACACACTTGCACACACATCTTTTTAACCTTTTCTTGGCTTGTTGGCAACGACCCTCCCCTGTAAGACACATCCTCACTGGGATGATCGTGTCTGTCAGATCTCTTGTGTTCTTTCAAGTCCATTCTCAATCGCAATGGCGTCTAAGATACATGATTACTTGACTGATTCGACTTTTGGTTCGTTTGTTGGTTAGTGCTTAACCACCAGCCTGTGTGTGTGGTCCAAAGGTGGAACACCCTAACATTTGTGTTTGTGGTTTGTGTTGCAGGTAGGAGAAAGCAGAAAGCCACCAAAGAGAGAGCAGGCCTGGCAAAGGTGAGCAGGGCCTCCTGGGTGCCACAGACCCGAGACATTCCACCAGCAATCCTCACTGTGCAGGCAAACGGGTGACATGTCAGAATAGATGAATATATATGAATTTATTCTTCAACAATTCCTTCATGATAAACAACCGTCGCACTACGACACACAGCTATGTGCCCTAATGTGAAGGATGTAACGCAAAGGAAACCAAAAGCTGTGGAGAATCCCCGCAATGGGTGTTGGAGTGAGTGCAGGATGTGCAGGACAGACATTTAAAGTTGAAAGCAATATTTGGGGGTATTTTTTTGTTTTAATATGGTTTTTCTGTGAGGAAAAACATAACAGAAATATTCTTCACGTTTTCCAATGCTGTAAAAATGTGTAGAATAATTATTAAATTTATTAATAATGCTTCTATTAGGCTTCTAATTTTTTTGCAGCTCCAGACAGATTTATTTTATGCTTTATCGGTCAAATATGGCTTTTGCAGCATTTTGTCTTAGTATTTTGGAATCTGATATTGGGTCAGGCATTTTAAGTTGCACATATTTAAGTGGTCACAACCAGAAAGTATGTTTTTTTTTTTTTTTTCTGTCTTTTTTTTTTTTTTTTTTTGCAGGTGTGTACGTAAATTTTTTTTTTTTTCTTTTGCAGCTTCCTGACCTAAAGGATGCTGAAGCCGTACAGAAGTTCTTCCTGGAGGAGATCCAGCTGGGAGAAGAGCTGCTGGCGCAGGGTGAGAGCCTCCTCGCGGCCTCCATAACCTTTGTACCCGTCTCCCCTGAACATTGCGTAAAGCTTCTTTGCGTCACACGTGTGTGTATCCCCAGGCGACTACGAGAAAGGCGTAGACCACCTGACCAACGCCATAGCAGTGTGTGGGCAGCCTCAGCAGCTGCTCCAGGTGCTGCAGCAGACTCTGCCTCCACCCGTCTTTCAGATGCTGCTGACCAAGCTTCCCAGCATCAACCAGGTACCACACACGCACACGCACATGCACACACGCACACACACAGAGGAGACCGATAGACCATCCTGGTTGGATTTACAGGATGAAAATTTGAATTTTACATTGGTCACCACACAAAAAGACAATCCATATTTATAAGACTGTGTCTCGAGTTTGCTGTCAATCATCTCAAGATGGTTTTGAATTCCAAGGAAGTGAGTGATGACATGAAGCCTGGAGGTGACGTTTGCTTTGTTTTTTTGTTTTTTTTTTGCAGCGGATCATGAGCGCACAGACGCTCAGCGAGGATGATGTTGAATGAGAAGCAGGAGGAAATTCGCCCACCACCCACGAAGAGGCCGTCACAGTCCGCCACCAAGGCTGAAGTCCATTTTCCATAAAATGTTCAAAAAGGGATTTTTTTTCTCTCTCCAAACGATATTCCAGCTCATAGATCAAATTAGTGCTTTTTTTTTTTTTAAATTACCCATTTGTGGGTATGATATCACAGAGCCTGCTCCACCCTTCAAAGTGCCGCAGCCGTCACATGTTTGTTACAGTGTGTTTTCTACCAGCCGCCCGCAAGCCGACGCATATCTGGGGCGCGACGTAATCCTCACTAAAACTCAGACGCTTCTGATATTTATTTGTTTCGTGATCTTTATCGTTGAGGAAACACTTTCTAAAAACTTGACAAAACATTTGGTCCATATAGAGGATGATCAGCGTTGGGAAGCTATTCAATAAAATGGTGAAACACAGTCACAGTATGAAGTTTTCTTTAGATGACTTTCAGAGTCTCTTTGGTTTGGGATGTCTCATTCCAAGGTTTGAAATGCTAGATAAAGTATTTTTATTGTGACGTTTTGACAGTTTCACAACAGGAAATCAGCCGGTGTGAACCTCTGTACAATATGAAAATACAATCTGGGTACATGGGAAAGCCTCTGAGTGGAGATTAAGTTAAAACAAAATGTCAAAGGATCTGGCATCAATTAAATTCCTACCTCTCAGCTAAACTTAATACTTTAACGTCTTTGCTAACTGGTAAACTCCACCTTCTGTGTGAGGAATCGGCTCCAGACTGACAAACATTAGCTTGAAGGCGATCAGGTGGAGGAAGTTGTGGACTCCTCACATGTGAATGCTTTTCTTGGGTTTCATCTTTTTCTTCAGTCCTTTCTTTTTGGCCTTCTTGCTGGGATCTGCCATCTCCCCTCTGAAGGAGGCGGGGTTGCTCGCCGTCTTCTTGGGCTTCCCGCTGAATTTCTTTGGAGACTTGAACGAGTCGGCTCTGGCTCCTTTGCCCTTCCACGCGCCCGCCGGTTTTGCCGCCGCCGCCGCCCCCCTGCTGTCCGTCCTTCTGGCCTTCACCTTGCTCTCCACCTTTCTCGTTGCCCCCTTGCCCGCCATGTTCTTTCCTGGCCCCCTGTTGTTCATCTTCTTAGGTGCCCTCTGGTTGTCGGCTTTCTTCACCTTGTCCTTGGTCAGTGACCTTTTCACTCTCACTGCACGTCCCTCCAACTGGGAGCCGTCCAGCTCCAGCGCCAGCTGGACCGCGTCGGCGCTCTGGAATGGGACAGACATGAAGTCAATGATGGAAGACACTTGAAATATGGTGAATTCTTGATCCTCATTATTGGACGAGCTAAGAAGTAAGCAAACCTAAGAAGAACATTATTCTGTATAGCATGTTAATGTTTGTCTTTGTGGTACAAACACAGGTTGAGCAAGCAACATTTATTTTTCAAGTGACTTATTTCGTATTTATCAGCTCGATCTTGACAGATGTTTAGCTGTTAGTAGGTTAGAAAAATATGGTCAAATAATACTTATCTCAAAATAATGCATTCTTAAAAAGCGACTGTGGCTTTCTGATGCATATGAAATCAACCTGTGTATTTACATACATTAACTTAAAGTCTATTGTTATTCTTAAGGATTTGTTTTTCAGATTTTTAATATTTTTTTGGCAGTGCAAGTACAAATTGTGCGTTTTATCACAATTTTTTTTTCTAACTTTGTCACTCAACATTTCTTTCTCAGCGGGCAGATACAAGCATTATTTTTAATTCATACAATAGCATCGCCTCTTTAAATCTCCATAAAGGCCAGATTGGGATCTTACCTCAAACAGGACATACCCAAATCCTTTCCCCATGCCGGAGTTCTTGTCCCGTATCAGTCGCACACCCTCCACTTTGCCACATTTCTCAAAATGTTGCCTGAATACCAGCTCGCTTATCTCTGCAATCACACACAGACCTTGTCACATACTTCTCACTTTTAACACCTGAAGAGGCCAAAAAAGCTGCAGGACAAACTTACCGAAGGACAGATTCCCAACAAACACTGAGCGTTTGTGATCGTGCTGTGAAGACAAACACCCGTGAGATTTCGACAAATCTCAACACTGATCATGGAAAACAAATCTTCACAGACTCACCACTGAGTTTTTGGACACTTTGTCTACTCGGATGTGGAAGTTGTTCTCTATTTCGGTGCCGTTCCTGCAACCACGGAGAAGAGGTTCATGTCAGATGCACTTCATATTCAAAAAAACACAACATCAAATTCTGTTTTGGAAAAACATGATGAGAGTGTTTGCAGAAAGAGGACACAGTGAGTGAAGCACCTCTGAAGGGCTTTGCTGACGGCCTCCTCATCTTTGAACACAATGTAGGCGTTGATGTTTTGCTTCTTGGGGTGAACTTGGCGTCTGTTAACAAAGGGGGAGATGTCATACACTGTGAGGTTTTATGCTATACAATGAAGCAAAACTGGAGTAAAATATCAGATTTAAATCAAAATTGCTTCAGACACACTGCGTAAAAAACTTGATATTGTCCAGACAATCATGCCATTATTGGAGCTCTAGTTATGACGGGTAAATAATAAAAGTCGATGATATTCAACAATGAAAAAAAAAATCTAACTTACGTGATTGTTGCTAGTTTGCGTGACATGGACGGATCTTCTCTAACCTGCAAGCAGGAATAAACATTTTTTTAATGGGAGCTGGTGAGACAAACTGTCTCGATTTGCCTTCTCATTCCTTTCCTCCTGATTCTAACCCCGCCCCTTTGTCCAAATAAGGATTTCCTACGCAACTGAACTCCAGATGTCAATTGCATAAAAGCAGCACCAGTAACAAACAGAGTGTGCGCGATTGTTCTGTGGTGTTGAATCATGTTTCTCCTTCATTGGATAAAAAAAAACAACAACATGGGATCTGTTTTGAGTCACATAATCATTCTGACACAATGATTTAGGAGGTTGCAGTCGAGGCTGTTTGTGGGAAATTGGAGGGGCGGATTTACCACAGAGCGAAACCGGATGGACTCCACAGCTCCTGCATCCTTGAAGAGGCCGAGCAGCGTCTGAGCACGGACAGAAACAACAGAAAAACTGAAAATAATGTCCCCCAAAAGAACCTCTGATCCTGGAATATAAATTTTCAATGTCATTACCAACAATAATTTTGAAAATACTGCACACCTTCTTTGTGCAGCTGGCTGGTAAGTTCCCAACAAACACTGTGCGCTTCATCTTCAAACCGTCCTCCTTCTTTCTGTCTTTCAACCGCAGCCTCTTCATCACTGGCGTCTCTTCTTCCTCTGCCGCCTCCGTCTGCGGCAGCTTGCGTTTATTCTTGCCAGCCTTCCTCAGGCCTTGCTCCTCCTCGTCAGCAATCTTCAAGCTTCTCTCCCTGGAGTGAGCAAATTAGATCGCCAGTATTAATTTGAGCTGCTGGGTTGGATCATTTTAAAAAGACAATATTCATAAACCTGCCAGGCCGCGTATCTCACCTGTCGTTGAGATTTTTTGCAGCGGGTGCATCACCTTTGGATGACTTCTTCCGCTTCTGGCTCAGCTGACCTGTGACCTCTGACGCTTCTGTTTGCTGCTTTGACTCCTCAGTCTTTGGCACAGGCTATGGTGGAAAGATATCAAATTAAAGTTGGTGATGTGCACCTGTTGATAGCAAGTAAAGCTAAGCTGAGAAGATTTTTCCTTTCTACCTTGGGAGCAGGCTGAAAACGAAGCGGGGCAGCAGCAGGTGCTGCGCTGAACAAAGCTGACAAAGATCCAGAGGCCTTATTCCCCTGGAACAGACTTCCAGCCACTTGACCCACCACATAGTCTGCTGCCGGCTGGGCCGCCTCCGAACTGATGATCAACGTTAAACATGCATCAATAACATACCCTCACTGAATTGTTTCAGGAAATTTCAATAGTTTTGATAGATATGGTGTTAATGTGATGTCACTGTTGCAACGGTGATTGTTGGGTGACGCCAATATCTTAGATTTACTCCTACCGGTAATAGCGATACAGATTCTGTGTAATTCTGCTAATTCAATCATTAACCGATTGTGTTGCAGTTCTTCAGGTGGTGGGAAAGAACACAGATGCCCCCCCGAAGACTGCATAAATCATTCTACCAATTCGGTAACATCTCAAATGTGACAAACAGTGACATTCACGTTGCAGTGGTATAATTGTATGAACATGTACGTGCCAGCATGTAAACAAACCTTTGTTTAAGCTTCTTCTTCATGATCTCTCCCAGTTTCACCGATCGTCATTCGACGATGCCACCAGACCTTCTCGATGATGAAAATTGTGGTGTATTTTCTAGGTTTTAGTGGTTGAATTCGCACATTTGTTTCATTCGTGTGGGATTTTCGGCTCACGCGTTTTCCTCATGCATACAACGGTCCTGCAGATAATTCATCCGACAGGAATTACACACATCACTGTAAGGTTCCTAGATGTGATCATCGACTTTTCAGCTTTGCGACCAGTGTGAGTATATACAAATTCATATTGGGAACAAATGATCAATGATCACATGATCTGAGGTCCTTGGTCCTTGTCATTCGTTTTCATCATCACTGAAGAAGAATTAATTCAAATAAAATATTGTGGTGTTTCGCTTTGCAATGGTGCAACCTCGAACATCGTCCGTTCCGCTGAACTTGCCCCGATAGCGGTGACATGTTTAAGTTTAGCTCTTAGCTGTCGAGCTTATCTTTTACATCCAGCAAAGTCACCAAACCTTGGACTCCACAAAAGTGCAGGTTAACTTTGTCGACTGTCTCTCTTTGTATTTTCAAGTTTCGCATAACTGGAAATATCTGGACTTGAGCACCCTAGTTAGCAGGCGCGGTAGTGGCAGTGTTGTGATGGTGGGGATGGTGATGGGTGTTATTCCTGTAAACTCATGTATTTACTCTTGCATTGTACAGGATAACCAGCTGTTGGGATGGGGACCAGCGGGGTCGAGGTTCCTGGAGTGCCCGGGGACGCGGTGGGCAGGCGGGTGATCTGCAAAGGGGAGCGAGCCACGGTGCGGTATGTGGGCGCGGTCCCACCCACGGCAGGTCAGAACCAGAATCACAAGATATGTTATTAACCCCGAGGGAGATCGTTATAGGTGGTAAATTAGATGCACATAGAGTCGTTATTCTTACTGCAAGTGGCCATTCTTCATTGTACGTCTGATGTGACAGTCCTCCAGCTTCCCTCAGTTTTTTTCTTTGCCCCTCTTGAACTCTTGAGTGGTCCTTAGTAGACATTAATGACTACGTGTGTGTGTGTGTGTGTGTGTGTATTATTTTCATGTCGTAGGGCTGTGGCTGGGGGTGGAGTGGGACAATCCTGACAGAGGGAAACATGATGGCGTCCATGAAGGGGTTCAGTATTTCTCCTGCAGGTAGCTCCATCAGTAATTGTTTACATTTGAACAGTTGCTCTCTAATAGTAAGACCTTAGAGTTTTGTCTATTGTTATTAAAAGGAAGGATTTGTAAAAAAGTATATCAATCCCTTTGTATATGCTAGGTGGTTGTTTTTTGCAGTTTTTTTACAATGAGATATTGACAACTTTAGATGGATGGAAATAGTTTTCAATGATTCAGTGTTTTCACATCTCCAAAATGGGATCAGTTGCACAATTCCTCTTGTAGGCACCCCAAAGGAGGCTCCTTCATCCAGCCAGCCAAGGCCAGCTTTGGAGTGGACTTCCTCACAGCACTGAAGGAGGTTTACAGCGGTCCTGAGGAGACGTCCACGTCGCTCCAGATGCTGTGCTTTAAAGACCGAAGGTACTCAAAGGCAAAGGCAAAGTAATGGAAAATCAGGAATCAGGAAGCTTTATAAAAATTCATGAAAAATAGCAGTAAATATAAAATGTAAATTGTGGCAGCGATGATGAAGTGAGAAGGATGCTATATAGTTGTACAACAGAGAAATAAGAGTGCAACACGCAGTCACACAGACTGAACAATACTGCAGTGATAATAATGAAGGATACCTGATGCCTTTTTGTCTTTCTGTCCTCAGTTTAGAGAGTCTCCCGTCTGCTTTGCTGAAGGGCAGTGAAGTCAGTGGGCCTGGTCTCGATGGTGAAATCAGAGCCACAACTCCCAGTATCTTTTCACCGAGACAAGCTGCATTCAGAGCGCATGAAATGTGAATATCTTGTGAATATTTGACGTATTTCTTAGGTAACAGCTGTTGAAACTGGTGCTGTCCAGTCTTCGTCCGCACAGTTCAAAGTGTGTGAGACGGATGATTGATGATGTCCATGTCTTCAACATCAGCAACACCTTAACAGGGCCGATCAGACCTGGTGGAGGTGGACCTGAGTCAGTCTCTGCTGTCCTGCTGGGAGGACGTGGCTGCCATCACAGAGCAGATGGAGCAGCTGAGGGAGCTCATACTCAGGTCAGGCCGCTGTGTGTGTGAGTTTGCGTGATGAATCATTTTGTGTCGCTAACAAAAGTCTCCATTCTCTTTTAGTTACAACAGGCTGCGTCTGCACGCCGACCCCTCGTCTCTCTGCCACGCCTTCACTAACCTTAAAGTCCTCGTCCTCAACAGCTGTGACCTCACCTGGCCGCAGGTGCGGATGAAGCACATGCAGCGTCACAAACTGTCTCACGTCCCTGACATGGCTCGCTGATGTCGTCTTTGTCCTGCTCTCCTCACTGACCAGATCTTGGCCTGTTCCAGCATGTGGCCTCACCTGGAGGATCTCTGCGTGAATCAAAACAACATCACCGAGTTGCACAGGTGGGCCAGTCGCTCGTCTCTGAGTTTCTCCCTCCTTTGCCTCCTTCCTTCTTAGTCTTGTGTTGTGTTGACGTGGCTTTCTCCCCCTCGTGGTGCAGACCAGACGGGCAGCTCACGTCACTGAAGGGTCTCAGTCTCTCCGACAATCCCCTGATTGAGGAGAGCGTGCTGAGCCTCGGCCACATGCCCAGGTACAGAACAAAGCCGCGTGGATCAGTGTGTGGATTCTCATTCGGGACTGACAACAAGTAACATCAACATGTCCCCATCTTTTTACTGCACCACAGCCTGGAGACACTTACACTGACCAGCACTGGACTCTCTGTCCTTCAGTTCAATGACACCCCTGCGGGTAAGTAAATCATCGACAGTCAATGATAGATCATTTGTAGGTAATAATGATGATAATAATAATAATAATAATAATAATAATAATAATAATAATGATAATAGTAATAATAATAATGGTGATGATGATGATGATGATTGTTGTTGTTGTTGTTGCTGTTGTTGTTAGTATTATATGATTTGATTACATCGATTACATTTTATTCT
>OMPJ01020000.1:1725-53121 GCA_900312935.1 Carapus acus
TCCCCAGGAAGATGAAATGAGGCTTTCCAACACACACACACACACACACACACACACACACACACACACACACACACACACACACACACACACACACACACTATTGATGCCTAAGATGTGATCTTGGTCCTCTTCATTTGATGAGAGGCAAAGCGTAACTCTGTCGCCTTCGTCTCTGTTTGATAATGTAAAACTCAGTTTGACAATGTAAAACAAAACAAAATCCTGTCAACAATGTCTAGCACATGGCACTGTATTGTACAAGACTATACCATGCTATGCTATGGTAAACTGGCATCAGTAAAATCCTCTTGCAGACTGGATTATACGATAGTGGGATGGAAAAGAAACGGCAAACAATCTAGTCGACACTCATGTCAATACACGTGGAGCACCCACTTTCCACAAATTGTGTTTGGCTCGTTTCAAGGCTCTAATAGTCCCTATTTCATGTTTTCCGTCGCCCGGCTTCCACAAATCCATTTCACAGCTCAGCCGGATTTAGTTGTGTAATCAATAAGACATCTTTGCTCTCGCTGATGTTCACAGCAGGTTTTTAAAGACAGTTTGCAAGACAACCAATCAGGATGTCCCCAACACGAGTCCCCACCCAATCCCTCCTAACTACTGGTATTAAAGTTGTCACTAGGCAGGAAACCAACATCTGATGAAAAGTAAATCTATTGAGGCACAGGGGTAAAGTCACACACACACCCACACACGCACACACACACACTCATGCACAGCGACATACAAACATAAAGAAAAGCATTTCTCCTCTCTCCTGAAAGCACAGTCACGATAACACTTGAAGACAGTTTGACAGCCAGTACCTAGTCCCATTAAGTGAAGACAGCAACGCTGAAAGTGCTGCCAGAAGTAATTTTGATAATCTGTTGTATATTTCAGAAGGGCGGGAAATGAATCCTCAAATTCTCTGCGTGGTGGGAACAATTCATCATTGTCACACTGGGCTGCTGCTCCCCGTCCAGCTAAGATTGATGAGGACCCATTGTTGTCTCCATGTCTTGGGTGCTATTGAAATGACGTTAGATTAATATTGGATCCATCCAATATATTGAGCAATAAGTTCTATATCATCATTTCACGGACTATGACAGTGTTCGGGATCCGTATAAGCAGGCTTGGAAGAATCAATGTGTTTGTAAGGTGCAGCAGAGAAAGTGCTGCTCACCACAGTCCTTTAGATTCTACTGATCTTTAGAAGCTGCTGTTTGTCTCAGTCTCTCACCGACGCTCTTTGTTTGGATCTTACCAAAACCAGATCTACAGTAACTCCATCCCGTCAGACCTGTACCAAAGCATGGCTGTCCCTCGGGCATTACGCCGCAATCTGGTGTTGACATAGTGGAGGTCAAAGCCGAGAGCTAACAAAGAGCACAAATTCAGCTGCATTTGGTGCAGGATTGAGACCTTCTCTTCATACATCGTTGGGAGTTACCTTCATAAGTATAACCGCAGTTACTCCAGATTCACAATCGATTTACCTTCAAGGGTTCTAGGGAGGGAGTTTGGCAGTAGCGAAACAGTAAGTGTGATCTCCAACCCACATTCACACCACAGGACGACAAGGTTTGATTATCATCTTCATGTGATGCGCTCTTTGCAGTTACATTTCACACACATAACATTTACTTTACTGTCCTTTCCAATCAAAATGCAAAATAAATGTTGAACAAAGAATGAGATGTTTCAAACCCTCCTCTGAAAATGAATAAATGAAATGCGTCAATATTCTTTCAATGTCAGGGTTCAGTCAGTTATTTTGGACCTCTTGCTCAGAACACAAAAACGACCCGAGTCTTAGGGCGGGGAAAAAAGTAGCAACTTCCGGATAGGTTCCTTTACGGCGTCTGCAGCAACTAAGTCCCGGCAAATCGTCCCCATAAAAAAACAGTCTGCACACAGGGCTTAAGTCCCTCTGTTTAAAATGAAATTAACTGAGCATTTACATCATCGCAACAAAAAATTCCTACTGTACGCACCAACAAGTGTAGCCGGCTACGCGAAAACTCATAATAAATCAACATAACCAAGTCACATGATCACAGTAACCATATCCCAAGCATTACCGAACAGTGTGTACTGACTTTTCTGACTGGTTTTGTGCAAATTTAGCAAACGCTAACTCACCAGAGTAGTTGATGGATAATTGATAGTTCAAGGACCCTCGATGGTGCCTCTCCTATACGGCCGACTCCGGCTTCACTTAGGACGCCCTTTTTGTGGTGCTACTCCGAACGGTAGCTCGCACCGAGGTACTCACTAATTATCTTCTCCCGCGCTACTACGTGCTTCGCGGCAGCTTCACCTGTCCGTTTTTGTCTGTGTTGCGCACCTTCAGACACACCCCCTCCGAAAAGCAGGTGTTGCAATCAAGCCAACTCGAATTTCCCACCAGGTGATAACCAACCCTAGCGCGGTATGGCCATGATGCGTTCAAGGGACCTTGGAATCTATAACACTCAAATTAACCAGAGTTACAATAAGCATGGAGAGAAACAGAGAGAGGGTGACAAAGGGGTATCCAGCCTCAGGTATCCCCGGGTCCACCTGTGCAGTTACATAATCCACTTTTCTGTTTGGTTTCACCTCCTCTCCCGTCTTATCGTCCACTTTGCTCCCTGCCAAGTACGCTGGGAGCAAATTAAGCAAACCTTTATTTTTAATCCGAATAGAAGCATACATAAAAAAGTAAACAACAATTCAACACATTACACTTAACGTGTCATTGTAGCCATCATATACTGTCACCACTTAAGTGCGGTCTGGTTTGAGGGTGAATGTACCTAAGCTACACAAACAGCGGCACAAGCAGGTACACACACAGCTACACACGTATAGAAATTAGGATGAAATTTCCCACTGGCCTGTGCAAACATGTCTGCTTGTTACTGGCTTATCGTGACCCCTTTTCACATCACCAACCTCGTCAAGTCTCACTGTAACGGCCCACTGCCCTGCTGCTGTCCGTTCAGCACCAAGCTGCAGTGCTGAACGGACAGCGACAAAACTCTGCAGTGTCAGCAAAGCAGTCGCAAATTGAGGAGTCCACCCCTGCACCACATACACACATGCATTCCCATAACTTGGATAGATATGGAAGTATCTACTATATTTCTATTTCCCCATGCCTTTTTCACATCAGTGGATGGTGCCCACAGATTCCAGCTTTGTATCTGGTTTTAGTGTGATTACAGTCAGTGGTCCTGAGCTGAGAGGATTAGAAATTGGAGATCAATTCATGTGTTGATCTCTGACCTGGGAAACAACTGCCTGCGCTCCTTCTGAGAGATTGTGAGATCCTCCCATTACAGTGATGGATGGGTTTAGGGGGGATGTTCATGGGAATTTTAATCTTTCCCTCTTGATTATACAGGGTGGCTGTTTATATTTTCAAATGGTGCAGCCATTGTTTGTGGGATTTCTCTTTTTAAATGCAAATGTAAACAAGTATCAGATATTCCACTCACAGTCAGTTTGTGCCTGTTGTGCTAAATTCATCCTATTGTGCAACACATTAAGCGCACTCCACTCTCTGATGGACAAAGTGCAGACAAAGACGGATCGATACTGCCTTTGTGTCACACTCTCCTCTCTCGTCCCTCCCAGATGCGTCAAAGACGGACGTCCCCGAGGACTTTGACATTGACATGGACGACCCTGAGACTGCGAAGGCAGCAGTGGCCATCCAGTCTCAGTTCAGGAAGTTCCAGAAGAAGAAGCGTGTTGAGAAGTCTTAGTGAGGCCAACGTCGCTCTGCCACTCTGTGTGACGACGGCAAGATGGTGCAGTGACAGTGGTGTGAAGTTTGCATGTAAACAAATTCATACCTGTTTTGAACTCCAGGGATCGTGGTGGGGCTGAATGCAATAGCTTGTTGATCATATATAATGTCTGTGAATTTTCATATTATCTCCTATTACTATAATTAATATTATCAATATTTATTTTCTGGCTAAATTACTATCAGAAAGAGTTACGATGATCTGTTTACTTGTCCTGCCATACTTGTCCCATATATCATTACGTCTCTTTGGTGTTTGTGCTAGCATACTTTTTTGTACTTAACGCAGCCTCCCAGCTTCTCCTACCACCATCTCTTCCTCTGCTTCTATTATCTGCTACTCCCAAATGTACCAAACATGATGAGCGGCGTGAGTAGATAGAACAAATGTGACATTAGGATGAACAGAGATTTTAGGGCGGCTGAACCTGGAGGATTCCATCCTGAACAGAATATTTCACCCACAGGCGTTTTCTTATCCGCATGGTACTAGCAAATTGTGTATCAGTGTAATTTAAATCAATAAAGTCTCTGTGTGGAACACGTATAGCGTTTGTGAGTCAATATACAAATTGCAGCAACGGGCGGAACAGATGTGTTGACTGAATTTATTTGTCTGACATGTAGCACTGATTAGCGTACAACAGAGCGGAATTATATCTATTTATATTCATATAGATTCATGGTGATAATATTTTTTTTCTGTATTGTTGAGGTTGAAACATAAACAGCTTAAATGCAGTCAGATATCTTGAGGAGGTTTGCCTGCCTCAGGCTTGCCAAGATTAGTCGCAGACATTCTTGTGATTATATTGGGGCTTGGACAGCTTATAAAAGACGAATCTGGATCATTTTATTCGTCCATCTGCAGCTCCATACTTTGCTTGACTTTATTTTAGCATTCTGAGAGCTGCCAGCGGCGTCACACTATTTCAGCATGTTGATTTAGTTGATTATACGAGTGGATATGGTGTTATTTCCAGTTTCCTAGCATTCCAAAAACAGACCATTATGAGGTCCTTTCAGGTGATGCACACAAGCTTGTGTTTGCACAGAATTGAAGGCACAAACCATCTCTTTTCATACCACCTCTCCTCCTTTTACAGTAATACATGATATTTCAAGTTGACACGCAGCTCCATATATTGACCACTCTGCGATTTCTTGCCATACACACCGATGCATCCTCATAAAAGTTACATGAAAACAATCAGCTTTCACTGTTGTTGATGTCACAGGTTGCCGTGGACATCTCCAAAATAACTGAGAATGTTTGAAAAACCAGGACAGCTGATAAAGCGGACATCCTTGGTCAAGCAGGGACATTTTTGGCCTGAAAATATAGGAAATGGTGCCTGCTCCACTTCACTGGAGTAAAAACCAACCTGAAAATCAGCTCTGTCACGCACTGTATTTGAGACGTCTGCTGGGAAGATTGACTGGTCTTGCTGTAAGTTTGTCTTTTGTCTTTGGGCCTTCAATTATCATGAATTTAAGTTCAAAGTTCACAGTTAATGGTTCTTTATTCACTAGTACATGTGCCAGCGGCCCAGATACATGGGAAATCTTTTGCAGAGCTCTGAGTCAACAGTGTGGAAAGAAAGATAGGTCAGAGGAAAGAAAGAAAGGTTAGAGAATACAAAGAACAAATAAAAAATAAAAACACACACACACACTATTACCATATAAATAGAACATTTTAAATAAGAATATCAGAGAAAAAGGCACTAGTGCCCACAAAAGTCAAATGAAACAGACCGGCTGGGTCTCTGGAGGTATGCTGCTACTTTTCTTGGCTCTCCAAGTCACCTTGGCACTGTGTATCTCAAATTACTGAGAAAGAAATTGGACAAAAACTCATCATAACACTCATATTCCTCTCTACACAGGGCTGTGTGGTGCACGCTGTGCATACATGGATGGACAAATTTCGGTTTTCTTAATCAAACTGCATGCGTAGAAGTGCTATAACACGTGGCCTTTGAGATATCAGCCGCTGAATGTTGAATGTTCTCAGCATAGCTCTCTATTTGTTTCTTGGGCCTTTGATGCTTCACCCCTCCTGCACTGTGTCACACAGCCCCATGAAAGTTACATCAAAACAGCACCTCAGTCTCGAGAGGAGCGCTTTTACCTTTCTTGGCTCTCTCAGTTACTATGGTAACACAATATCCAAAAGACTGGAACTATTGGACCAAAGCGGTGTGTGGTTCCATATGGCTCAGAACTGGGGCAATTCTGTGCTTAGTGGGACGTATTTGACTACAAAATGGTGGAAATTTTCTTTCTACATTAGGCAGTGAGTGCAAAAGCCACTCAATCCAGCTGTCCACTCTCGGTCACTCCCTCTGCCTACCTATCGTTTCCATTTCTCTTCAACGGCTGATTACTCAAACTATTTCAGCTCGAAAAGAAGAAAATTTCTTTTGATTTTGGTTATGGAGAGTGAGTCTGTTGACCAAACAGTTTCCAGATATCAGCTGTTGAAATTCCAAGTAATGGTCATATTTTCACCTCTCTCCTCCCGTTCCAATTTCTCTCCTCTGCCGATTCTCTACTCTTCTCACACCCTCCCTCCCGCTCTCCATGTGTTCTCTTTGGACAATGATGACATCACGCGAAGGGGAACCTCTCGCACAGTCTCAACACTTTCGGGCATCCACAAACAGCCTGGCTGCTTTTTTGGAGGTGTGCCTTTTGTCGTCTCGACTGCTTCCTTTGCTGAGAGTGTGCACGGTTGTAGGTGCAAAGGGAGAAAAGGGAAGAAGAGCAAGGCGAGAGAGAATTCTTTATCCTGTTTTATTTTCACTGTGCAGGACACAGAAAGGTTAACACAGCATGAGTGCGTATGTTAAAAGGTGAAGACGTTTGCTGTGCTCGGCCTCCTTCCATGGTGTGAAAGTCAAGGACGACCTTTGCACCCGGGGGACTTTACCCATGCAGCAAGTCTGCTTTCAAACCAACAGGATCACGCTGCACACACAAATCCTCCTTTATTCCTCTCCATATCCAGCACCGAATATGGGAAATAGAAAATATAAGGAAAATCACATTAGGGGTAAATATCAAAATGCAACCTCCATCTCAACCTTCTCATGCTTACTTGCTCATGAAAGAATGAAAAAAAATCCTCTTGAATAACAAAGTGTGGTGCCATGGCTCAGGGGCTTTGTTGAGTCCTTTAAATTAATGGGGCAGTGGCCTTTAGATCTCCTGTGAAGGTCAGGCTAACATGGATAGGAAAGCTAATGTTCTCTCTTTTCATTTGCTTGTTGTTTTTTCCCCCCGATGGATACGAAAAAGCGTCTCCAAGAAGTCAAGCACAGGTCCACAGAGAACAACGCCTCATCTCAGATACTGCTGTGCTGCGGGCACAGGAAGGGGTGATGATAATTCCCTCTTCTCTTCTCTTCTCTCCTCTCCTCTCCTCTCCTCTCCTCTCCTCTCCTCCCTTTGCCTGTGGGCCACGACTGTGTCCCCACATTGAAGCAGGATTGGTAGATGAACTCTCTCCTACTAAATTGGAGACAGAATGTCCCGTCACGGTCTCGGGGCAAACGTGTTCTATTCTGACGTTGCTCCGCTGGAGTCAACAGAGGCTCCTTCTCTTCACGCCTCGGCCACACTGGCCCCAACTTGAACGTGCCGGACAAACACAGCGAAAACACCCACATTCATTCCGACCAATACTGTGAAATTACAGTAATCACACTTTCTCCGCCCCCACGGACATCGCCAAGACTTAGCCAGGCGAATGAATGTTTAATGGGGGAGAGTTAGCGCTGAGGCGTTTGCTTGACCCTCTGGTGTCAATTAAACCTGCGTGAAATGTGAATGCAGTGCACTTAATACGTGCCTCCATTAATATTGCATGAATACTCTCACATCTCAAAGATGCATGGATCCTTTAAGGTACTGTATGTTTCCTTTCTGTGTCTCTGCGAGGAGAGCAGGAAAAAGCGCATTAGGCGCCTGACTCGTCACTCAACCTGACTTCATGAAAAGTGACGTTTTTGTGATTCATACCGAGACGTCTCTGTGTTGTATTATTCATCGCTCGCCAGAAAATAAAAGACATTTGCGTTTGTCACTTGCCCTCATGTCAGCGGGCGCACGGGCTCGGCAGAATAATGAGGAGCATCTTGGGGATTCGCTCAGCCTCATCCGTGTGTCCCTGACGGACCCATGGGTGTTTCCTTACACAAATAACCCACAAAGTCCCTGGAGATGGAAGATAGATGCGCGCGCTTGGTGTGATGTGTTAATGAAACGCAACTCACTGCCGTGATGTCTTCAGAAAACATGTGTATGAGTAAGTCGTGCATCGAGAATGACGGTGCTTAAATGGTGTTAAAACTAGTCAGTCCATTGGACCGGAAAATAACATTTCACATTTCACAATTGCAATTGTATTTACATGATACTTTCAATTGCTTTGAAAAACCAAAAAGAGACAAAAAATAAATATTGACCACTGGTGTTGATGTAACTGTAATTCGATGATTTACTTGATTATCTGAACAAGTTTGGATTTATATTTAGCGTTTTGTTTGTGATGATGATGAAGCGGTATTTCAGATGTTCTCTCCACAGAAACTGGGTGAAAGTTGAACTCAGAAATCTGCAGTGATGTGGTGACCTCGCAGAAAGAGGTCACTGGCACGATCCACAACAGTGGAACAGCGTCATTTCCTGCCTCATTCCATCGCAATAGATTCCCTCGTGTGGAGAAATGCTGCTTCCGAGCCCGAGGGAACGTTTTTCAGTCCGAGGCAGGACGGCAGCTGACAGGCAGGTAAACGGAGAGGCGCCTCCTGCTCCTGACTGGCTGTGATCTCTCGCTCTCGCTCTCCATCGCTCCTCTGTCTTTCTCCACCCTGGCATTCCGCCTCAGTACATCTGACACAGTCCTCTCATCCACTGAATTACGGCGAGGTGGTGTGAGTGAGATTGTGCTGTCAGTTTGTGTGCGGCATCCATAAATCTGTGTTGTTGTGGTTTGACTCGCTCCTCTGTTGTTTTGTTTTTGATTTGCTCTCCCGTCTCCCTCGGTCGCTTGGTCTCTTGGTCTCTCTCTCTCCCTCTCTCTCTCTCTCTCTCTCTCTCTCACTGTATGTCTTTCTCTGTCTGTCTCTCTGTGTCTCTCAGTCTCTCTCATGGAATCTTGTCCTTCCATTCCTCAGATTTGGACTACATCCCAGAATTCTTCCCCCCTCCGGTGTGGTTGCCACACTGACCCATGATTGATTCACATCTGCGTCATTGACACACTATTTATACCTGCCGTCTCTCTGATGAGACTAAACACACACAACGACACACACACCTGGAAGACGACCAAAATACACTACATAGTGTTTGCACTCCCCAAGCACAAGATGTGATTTAGGTTCTTTATTTTTAGACAAAACCTTATTTGCCAGTAATCTCAGTGGCTGAATTCCAACTAATCAGACAGAAAAGTGTAAAAATGGCAGCCTGTCTGAGACCCGTCCTCACTTTTTCTCTCCGCAGGAGGCAGCAGGAGTGTTTCACCTGTTTTCCACACGCTAAAACTCCAGGGGAGTGCTTGTTGACTGCACGTGTCTCCAGGGTGTTGTGGACACAAACGCATTTCCTCCAGAGTTGATGTTGTTTGTGTTTGAGAAGGTGAAATGTAGATAAGCAGGGAAACTGAAATTCACTGGATGAACCTGAGTGGTTGGATTTAATATCTGAGGTATCAAACTTGTGTGCAACGTTACGCAATCACAACAGGATATAAGCAAGTGTGAAAAGCACCGCACATGTCAAGTTTGCTTCTTTTAGACGTTTCCTCTGTAGAGCAGCATGTTTAACTCGACACATATCTGGATTGTCCACATGTAAATGTGCGCAAAATCTGCACTGGAATGGTTTTATTTCTGAGGCTGAAACAGCTGGCTGAGGGTTAAAACGTCTCACACCAGCTTACCGTGTCAGTGAGCTAATCCTGGATAAGAGGTGGAAACAGACGCGTGGACCTCCTTATCCATTAGGGTCGTTGTTTATTTGTGGCTGTAATTAAAAAGATATTCAAAATCCCCGAGCTAGAATATTTACATATCAAAATAGATGTTGGTCATCAGAGAATTACCTCTATAAAAATATTATGAGAGAGTTTCAGTATCTCATCCTGCAGTGGTCTGATAACCAGCAAAGTAAATGGTGCTAAAAACTCAATTTCTCCAACCCAGTAAGCATAAAATGACCATAACATTTGAAAACCCTCACAGTAAAACCGTACGACAACTGGCATCGTCCAAGATTGCCATTTAAAAATGTTACTGTGCATATATAATATAAATAATACCAAATAGTTGTACACCAACAAATCTTTAATATTGGAGAAAGGACCAGTGTGTGAATAAATATGGCTGGAGAGAATAAATGAACCCGTTAACGGGTCCCCGAAATTAGATGTCTGACAGCAGAAATATATAGTCTGATAAAAACAGATGCAATTTGTCCCCTTGACCATCAAATTGACATTAACTCTCTGCAGCAATATGGCAACTCAACCGCAAAGCAGACCAGGCACCCACACACACACCACACACACACACACACACACGGGCAAGCTGGGAGGTTGCGGGGGGCAACAGTCTCCTGTCAGAGGAAGACTGGTGCAATCGATACCGGGCGACTTGAGAGGGCGAACAAAAGTGAAAAAAAGAGAGTGAGAGGCGACGGGCGCGCTGTTCCTGCGAGGCCGGCGAGAGGTGAAGGTGCGTGTGCGGAGGGAACTCAGGAGGGAAAGTCTTTCCGTTTCACGGGCGCCAAATTGCCCTCCCGCCTCCTGCCAACTCCGCCGGTGCCTCATTAGGAGCCCCGCGGGTTCGTCTCTAAAGTGGCTCTCATCGCTGACATCACACGTCACCACGCCGCGTCCACGGGGGGGAAACATCCCGAACACCGGTGTCACTTTTGACCGGTGTGCTTGCAGCGTCGCGGTCCCAATGGATGCCGTTTTTTTCTGTTTTTCTTTTTTAATCATGCGAACACAAGATAATTATCCAAAACAAACAAGATATAACAACAGATCGCCTGCTGGCACTGGATATAATAACCTGCAGGTTGGGGGTGGGGGGCGCCGCCCTCAGACTCAGCGGGCTCAGGCCGCACAGCGACTTGTTAAATCTTCTTAACACCTCATTAGATTTCCACCCTCCTCTTCCTCCCCCTTTCCACTCTTTCTTCCTCAACCTTCTGCGCCTTCTCCCTCTCCGGCTGCTGCGTGGGCCGGGAGGTGCGATGCTGGCGGGCAGCCAGAGGAGTCACGCAGTAACACTCCACACACCGCGGCCATAAGGAATCCTCGGCACAGAGGTGCCATCCATCTTCATTATATGACCTCCTCCTCCCCAACACACACACACACACACACCCCGAGGTCTGCAAGAGAGGGGCTGTAAAAAAGGAGGGATATTGTAACTAGAGATGTCCGATAATATCGGCCCACCAATATTATCGACCCGATATTAGCAGAAACACTCAATATCGGTATCGGGCTTTTTTTTTTTTTTTTTTTGCTTTAAAACCGATAAGATAAAAACCGATGAAAATAAAATAATGCTTGCGTTACACCGAAATAGTGCCTATGCGCTCCTGAAGCGTTTACCGGCGCACATATCGGTATCGGCTGTTATCGGTATCGGTAAATTGAGAGTTGGACAATATCGGCATATCGGCAAAAAAGCCAATACTGGACATCCCTAGTTTTCTATGTACGATATCTTCAGACACCCCATCTCTGGCACGCAGAGCATCAGAAAAAAGATTAGACATATTTAAGAAGGCTGTCGTTTACCTAGTTTGGATGTAAATGATTTGATGCCTTTAGTCACTGTCGCAAGTAAGAGTGGAGCAGCAAAACATTAAGATATTATTTTCATTTCTTGTAAATATGTTCTATCACTCCAATGTAAATTCAACAGGATCCAGTGGAAGAAGATGATATGAAGACAGACAATCTAATCTAATCTAATCACAGATGATTTTACATCAGATTAGATTGTTTGTAAATAAAAGTGTGTGTGTGTACATTAGTGCTAGTGCAGGACTTCTCAAACCACTCACTGGATTTCAGGCCCCATTTATTTCAGCACCAATGTGGGAGAAGAGTGTGCGTGTGTGCCTGTGTGTGTGCGCGTTACGGGGCTCACCGTTGTTTGTGGCACTGAGCTGCCGTTGACTGAGGGCGCGGCCGCAGCGGCAGTCATGTCCTCCTGCGTCACACCTCTTCTGTCCAGGACGCTGGTGAGGAGAGCAAAGGATAAAACGGTCAGGGCGGCATGCTGCTTGTTAATCGGTGCAGTCGTGGGGGGCGAGAGGTGTGTGTGTCCGTGTGTGTGTGTGTGTGTGTAGCTGCAGGGGAGGGGGGCGGCCACCACGCCTCATCCATCAACACACACACACAAATCAGAAACGTTCTCAAGATCCCTCAGGAAATGAAAGTGAGGAAACGGAATACATCTAAATATAGACACAAAGAATGAGTGTTTTCTTTAAACTGGCATACAGGGTGAGAACAGGGCTGAAAACAGATTCAATTGCATTTATTTTGAACGAGTTAATTGAACAGAATTATCAATTTACACACACAGACACGTACACAAGCCCGTAAGCACACACACGTATCTGAGATTAGAGGGTTTGCCCTAAAAAGAGAAAGGATACTTTAGACATGGAGTCATGAAGTTTCTGGGAATCTGTAGCGGTGACCAAGAAATCTAAATTGTACAGTGAAAATGAAGAGCGATGGAAGCAGTGTCAGTTTTTTTTTTTTTTTCCCCCTCCATCCATACATTCTCCAAACACAGCGAACATGTGAGGAGAGACACACACGTTCACGTAACGTTCCACAATGCTGCTGCAACACAGGAAATAAGGATTCCGGGGGCAGCATTCAGGGAATTGCATGTTTGTGTGTGTGAACAGTTACCTGGGGTAGGCCGGCCCACACAGCACCTCGCAGCAGTTCTTGATGAAGTTCTTGTGGCTGTACGGGTTCTGAACACGGTTCTTGCCCGACCACGAGCCCTTGATCTGCACAGGGGTCGAGAAAAAAAAAAAAAAAACAACAACCCTGAAACGACATGACGCCAAAACAACAACGAAAACATTTCGCTGCCGATTCCGACTGAGCCTCGCCGGGGGTTCCACTCGACTCGTGGGCCCGCTGCCATTTTTAGATGTTTTTTTCCCCCCTCGGGCAGGGGTTTGACCTACTAAGAGGACTTGTGAGGGATTTGTGGGAACACTTTGTGCTGCGTGTGTGAACGGGCAGATTAAACTCAACTGAATTATTGATGTGAACGAATGCGAGGTGAGAGACAGAGGCAGTATTTACTGGGTCCATTTTGTTTTTACCCTATTTCAGCTACTACGTACAAAGCAGCTGCAAATCAGCGACGCCAGGTTGTCCATAGCACTCCAGGCTTCTTCTCTTTTTTTTTTTTTTTCCCCAGTTTGCCCTCATCCTCTGCTGTTCTCTCCCTCTCTCTGGCTCTATTCTGTCTCACCCGTCTCCTATTCCCCGTCGCCTCGATAGCACATCTCTCTCTCTCTCTATGGCTCTGTCCCTCCCTTCTCCGTCTTCCTTTACATCTGTCCCCTTCCTCCTTCATATTTCCTGCCCTCTCTTCTCCATTTCTGTCAGTCTTCTCCCGCCTCCCTGTGCGCACTCGTCTCCCTCTCTCCCTCCGTGGGTCTCCAAGGCCTGCTTCCCTCCATCTTTCCACCACTCTCACCTTTCCACCTATTTCTCATGATCATCTCTTCCTTCACTCTCCTCCTAAACTCTATCCCTGTTTCCATATCTTCCCTTTTGCCCGCTCTCTCCTCCTCCACTCTCCTCTTTCTCTCTCTTCCTCCTCTTTGACTCCCCACACCTTCCTCCTCTCTCTCTCTATGCCTCGCCCCCCTCCCCCTCCCTCCCTTTGTTGGCCCTGTGCCAGGCCTCTGCAGCTATGGCTGTTGTCTCTATTATTAGGCTCTGGACCAATATAGGGGGCGGGGCACAGGGCAGCAAGCTGCTGATTGGTGCAAATTGCTGCTCTTCATTACTGATTAAAGGCTGAAAAAAATGGGCCACGGAGAGGCAGAAAAGAGAGAGAGGAAGCCACAGAGAGAGGGAGAGAGAGAGAGAGAAAGGGAGAGAGAGAGAGAGAGAGAGAGAGAGAGTGGGAATTTATGAATTAATCATTACAACAAAGTATGAGCGCTTGCAGGCTTTCAGCTCGCTCAGCTGCTTCCTGTCTGCTGCTGTCAGAGCCTCTGCAGCCACTGAAACACACTCAGTGTGTGTGTTAGTGTGTGTGTGTAGCTACTCAATAGTAATGCACAAATAATCAATACTTTTCCACCACTGTCATAAATCTACGGAATCCTCATCAACAGCTTTTTCTGCATTTTCAACCACCTCTTCTCCTCCTTCTCCTCCATCTTGTCCTCCTTCCTTTCCCACTGTCTTTCTTAACCCTCTTTCTCCTTTTACTCCTCTTTCCTCTCCTCCTCCTCCTTCTTTGTCAGCCCGATATCAATTCAGCCTGTGGCCTGTGGCTGAGCTGTGGGTTGTAATCTGCGTTCTAAATATTTACCGCAACACTTTGTCCATTTGGCACAAACTCAAGAGTGGAACACACATCCTGCAGTGTGTCCACTGAAATGCCCGATTAAAACACTTCCGTTGCGAGGGCAGATTCATTCAATCTTACCAAAGCAATTGATGAATTAGTTTGCAATCAAGAGGAAAGCAGCTCAAAAGCTCCATCCTGTGCCACCCTGCCGACTCTGAGCATGGCGGACAGAGGGAGAGGTTATGGTTTTTAATCCAGACCAACGCACGCATGCACACCACAACGGTCTGGCCTGTTGTCAGCCTGCAATTTGCAGGCCGCAGCTCCGGCTGAGGTGGTTGTGGGTTGTCAAGGCAACGGCTGTGTGGTCACACAAATTATAGCTGCTCATCATGTGTGTTTATCTTTCCGACCACAAGTAGTCACGGATGATTATGATGCTCAGGCGCACAGACACACACCCCTTCATCCCTGCTGTAGGTAGTTTATCGCCAAAGCACAAAGGAGCTGTTAACCTTCACGACAATCTCGACTAAAACACACACTCACGCTCCGGCCTGCCCAGTAAAGTCCCCGAGATGCTGCTGGATGCTTTGAATCGTACGAGCACTCTGTGAGTGTGTTCACGCCCCATTTGTACAGAGACTCACACAAACACACGTACAGTACCTTTTGCCTTAGTATGCATGGAGCAATCAAAGCATGGTAGCTTTCCTGAAGCATGACATCATAAATACAAGGTGGAGAACAAGAGGAGGAGGACGACTCACATCTTCGTTGGTGGTCTGGTTGAGGGAGATCAGGTAAGTGTGGAAACCCGTCAGGCCCACCACAGACCAGAGGGTGAAGAAGCAGACCAGCACCTCCAGCACAGTGAGCTCAGGTTAAGGAGGCTAAAGGAAAAGATGAAGACAAAAAGATGGGAGGACAGGGATGACACAACAAATGAGGGATGGGACAGTTTGACGTCTCCTGGCTCAGTCTCACGGGGGCAGAGACAGCATGGGACGTTGTGGAATAAAGGATATGTTCCAGGGGTTTCTTTCAGTGTGTTCAGAAAGCCATTATCCACCGAGCCTGTGAAGAGAGAGACACACACATTTTTTTTTTCAACCTCGATGGGGTATTAAAGAATTGCAGCTGAATCGATTTATATAAATATTACAGCTAAATTACAAATGCTCCCTGAACAAGCTGCTCAACCTTGAAAACACAATTTGTGCAAAACAATTTACATAATCATAGTGATGCAACATCTCCTTCACCATGCCAATGAGGACGGCTGAGGAAAATACCTCCAATCTGAAAAAGGCCTGTGCAAAACTGCATCTGCCAACTTTCTAACTTTGTGTACTTTTCTTGGACATTGTGTGTATAATTTTGTTTAGCCAAAGTCTTTTCCCCCTAATGTCTTGTTTGCGTGTGTCCGCTCATGTTGTACTGCTGAGACATGCAGAATTCCCTACAGGGGGCGATAAAGGATTGCTTTCTCTTAAATTAACTTTATGATCACCCCCTCAGCAATCACATTACATGCAGTGCCAGGCAAGTGTGAGGAGGAGGAGGAGGAAGAGGAGGGGGACGAAAATCAGAGATGGGACATAGTGTTGATGGCCTCATCGCCGGGAAAGCCTGCTCTAGAATTAGATCAGACTTCCAACAATGGGCCTGTGTGTGTGTTTGTGTGTGTCTGTGTCTGTGCGTGGATACACTTGTGCCCATCATCTTTCCTGTTTGGTCATAATCGCTCTGCCATCAATCTGCCCCAAGCCCCGCCCCCTCCCGCTCTGTCATCCCAGTCTAACTGGACAGCCTTTCATGCCCGAACAGTATTTTTGTACTTACGCATGACCACGTGGACGATGTCGAAGGTGAAGATGTAGATGGTGAGCAAGGAGAGCGAGAGAGTGAACAGGTAGAAGTAGCGGTAGTTCCTCTTGCCCACGCAGTTTCCCACCCACGGGCAGTGATGATCGAAGCGATCTGGGGAGGAAAGAAGAGAATGCGACACTGATCAAACAAGAAATCTTATTTTAATTATTAAGTAGAGCCACTAGCTTGGTTCTGATCCATTTCCTACATTCCCTCCAGTCTAAATATAGCAGACAGAATCTGATTTCCTGCTGTTTGGAGGCAAGCCAGGTAGCGGGGCAGGACAGAGTCAGGCGAAAATGGGGCTTTACGCACTTTCCACGGCAGAAAGCAGATGGAATGTCGGGGGTGTTGTAGCCAGGGAATTAAACAAAATGACACGAGAGCCCTTTGCAAAACGAATAAATAAATAAATAAGCATAACCACTGATCATTTTACATGTGGCTAGATGTGTTCAGCAGTAAAATAATCAATGGCATTAAACTGCAGTGTTCTTGACAGAGGCCGGTTTTAGCTGTCGAAAATACCCCAGGGGAAATCTGGAATGCACACACACTTACACACACACACATCAACTGCAGTTAAGGCAAGAGGATGATGATTCCATGGTGTCCCTGACATTCCATCTATTCGATCTAAAGCCACCATCACTGTCAGATGGCCACCTTGACAATCTCTGCGATTCTGTCCTGAATGACAACAACCTATATTTATTTCATAAACATCCACTAAATCTTCCCCGAACTTTCCTTCATCTTGAAACATGACAAAAAACAATAGAAGTCGGTGGAATGTCTGCCAAACACGCAGCAATTTTCCTCTGTGCCATTAGTTCCTTATTCTGTTTTAGCCAGCGATGCATTCCGATAAACATTTGAAGCTCTAAACAACGTCTGTAACGAGATGGAAAATATGACTGCCGTAAAAGGATGGTGGTATGCAGTGTCATGCTGTGTGTGAGTGCCTGTGTGTGTGTGTGTGTGTGTGTGCGTGTGCGCGTGTGTGTGTGTGACAGGTGGAGCACAGACGGGCCTGTGTTTGCCGTGACGAAGCGTTTTTCGCCTCACTGAGCCTCCAGTGTCTCGCCTCGCATCACCTCCACGTCCACGATGCCTTCAAAAGCATTCCTCGATCACCAACCGCCAAATGACCGACGCCACAAGGTTTGGATAACACACACATTCTCTCACTCTTGCACACGCACAGCCTGAGAGGATCACCCACAAAAAAAAAACACTTTCTATTATGTTGCCATAATGGTCGCTTACTTAGAATGTTTATCTATATGCTCTGTACTTTCAATCACTAATATGTCAGAAATCAAAGCAAAGTGAAAAAACTGAGGATGACAGTGTAGTCATTATCTCTGCCAACAAACAAATCCATGTTTCTATTTGCGTGCTGACACAGAGGCGTTTAATGAGCGCAAGCTTTGCCTCTCACCGACACAGTTGTCGCAGATGCTGCAGTGAGATGCACGCGGTGGGCGGAAGATCTTGCAGGTGTAGCAGTACTTGAGCTTGACGATCTGATTGTTGATCTGAACGTTGCGGATTCGAGGCGGAGGCCGCTGCCCGGCAGGGACATTCCCATTGGCTGCCTCTGTTGGTATAACACACAAACACAGACCAACATAGATTACACATGTGTCGACAGATGACAGTGGCAGGCTTTGCTGGACAAACACAGAATTAGGTTCATTATTTGGCAAAGGGGAATCAAATTTCATCAAAATATTAGGGACAGGAAACTGGGAAACAGACTAATCAAAATACTTATACTAGAACTTAAAAAAAAAAAGAAAATCGACATCTGAAATTGCATAGAACAAAGAAAACACATTGCGATCATAATCTAACTATAATTAATTTGAAATCTTCTTGTGAAAAATGCCTCTCTTGTTTAATAAAAACAAAAGTGTATAAGCAACAGTACACATGACACATTTTACAATCCACTACATCAACGGCAATAAACGTTGAGATTATAAATTTAAGACTGGAGGTTAATCACATAATCGGAACACTGGGAAATTAGCTCGGGTCGATGCGGACTATAATGTAATTAGTTGACAGCGAGGTGTGCTTTATTGATGAGCTGTGTCATCCCTTAGCGTGACTTATGACGTAGGGGCAGAGAGAGCGCAGGAAGTATCCAATCTCATTTTATTCCACGGAAACATTTTCTGTCCCCTCTCTGTCCTCTGCCCGTTTCTGGCGACAACATATGAATCAAACGCGCGGTCCATGAAATTGGCTTTTTTCTGTTACGTGGCGACTATTTCTGTTATCTGCGTTTGGGGAAATTGCTGTGAAATGAAAAGCAGGCGAGAAGCCTTTATCACGTTGCCCACGTGCCTAGAGAAACACTAAACACTTTTCCTTACATTCAAATGAGGTCAGTGAGTGTAGCACTCAGCCGAGATGAGGGAGGGAGCGGATCGATAAATGAAATTGCCTGAAAAATGACTATGTCTGCTTGCGCTCCAAAAAAATGTGTTTCCTATACCTACAGGGGATGGGAAGCAGAATATATTAATGACTCATCACTCATGGGGAATAACGCCACTCCCTCCGGCAGCGGGGTTGGCCGTGCTGAAGACGTTATAGATTCTGTGAGGACGTCTCTGTACGTATTAGCATTCCCCCCCCGGAGGCCATCCGGCATGGCGAGCCAAAGAAGCGCCCGGGCGGGGCGGGGCAGGGCGGCGCCGCCGGGGAGAGGCTCCGTCGACGCGCCGAGGACCGAGCGCCGCCGCATCCATAACCACCTCCTCAAGCGGCAGTTTCTCTGCCGGCACGCCCATATGTTCGGAAAATGGAGCACAGGGGAAGAAACGGAAATGATGGGAATGTTTATGTCGTGGGGGCCGGTGTTCGCGTTATTTGTAGCGGGATACACGGGACAGGAAAGTTATATGCAGCACGGTGTGGAGGGCAAAATAAATCAGATGCTCTGGGGTTATTTAAATTACCCATTTGTGTGCCTAATTAGTTTAAATAATTAAATAGTATTGAAATGCAGAGTTGGTGAGGGCATTTAGGTTACGGTTGAATGTCCCATTTGGGCTTCAACTCGTCAAAATGTAAAACAATGTGTTTTTTGCCGATATCCGATATGCCGATATTGCCCAACTCTCAATTTACCGATATCGATATCAGCCGATACCGATATGTGCGCCGGTAAACGCTTCAGGAGCACATTAGGCACTATTTCGGTGTAACGCAAGCATTATTTTATTTTTATCGTTTTTTATTTTATCGGGTTTGAAGTAAAAAAAAAAACAAAACAAAAAAACGATACCGATATTACATGTTTATGCTAATATCGGGCCGATAATATCGGTGGGCCGATATTATCGGAGATCTCTACTAAAGACGGAATAGTCATAGTCTTCCATCAGCTTGCTGCATTACATTAACATTCACTATTTATCATGTAATCCAATTCTGCAGTCAGATTTTGATTTAGTTCACTCTGCAATGATCATTATTAACTAAATTGGTTTGTTTCATTAATGATGCTGACAACAAGCAGATAGATCACTGTTTTCTGTCAATGTATTTATTGTAATATTTGGGTAAATGATTACAGAAAATGGCTTTGAATCATAAACAATGAAAATATTCACAATTTGGGCCCTAACAAAGCAAAGTTGCATTCACAACCTAACCTTGGTGATGATGGTGCTGTATGCCATATTAATTTCCATGAATCAATTGGTGGTCATTTCTCTGTGCAGGTTGGGATCTCTGATGGATGAAGCTAACGTATCCAGTTAAATAACGCGAAGGTCTACAGGCCAGATCGTTTACCTACCGGCTGCCTTTGTAGACAGAGTGGCACCAGCCCCGGCTGTGATGAGGAGCAGAGCCACACGTAAGTGCTGCACGATTTAACAACCTTCCGTCTCCACCCAGGCCCCTCATCAGCCAAAGAGGACAAGCGACAGCTCAAGGACGCCATAACAAGTAAGTGTACACACACTGAACAGTTGGGTAGGTGACATGTGCATGTCCCTCACTGACAATCCCTCAGTGGACAGTACAGGTAGACAATGCGATGTCAAATCTAACTTTAAGTTAATGTAATTTTGAATGTTTGACCACTAGCCTGAGCGCTCACGCAGAGCGACAACATAATAAGACATGAACCGCATTGTGGATTTGGGGATTTTTTATGATTTTTAATTAGATTCTCTCTATTCATTTCGAAAGCCTCTACTAAGGTATGAGTGACATTAGCGAGGACACACTAACAAATATACTTTTTTTGTTTCGGAAAGAGAGTTCAATTTAGAGCTTCCAATTCAAGCAGCCTAAGTCTGAGGGGGAATACACAGGCATCGTTCCAAGTAGCCATCAGCTAGAACGATTCACAACGGAGATGAAATTATGCTGACGGTACTATTGCTGGTAAATGCAGTTAAGTTTTAAATGAACTTTGGGATATTTGATGAGGAATATGATAAAGTCGACTAAGTCACTGAAAGATCTGCTGTCATAACACAGATATCTGTTTGGCTACAGTGGAATTTACCTGCAGTAGCCATCATGGCACCCTGCAGCTGCAGCTGAAACATTGCGCACACACTTTTTAACTAGCAAACCAAGCATCTTTGTGAGAAAGAACTGTTATGTGGGACATCAAGGGGCCAAGACCTTTAAAGGGAGTCTCATCACCGCCCTGTTATTCAGAGGCCATAGCTCCAAACTGGCTGTGTGTATACTCAAGTGATTTCCCCTTTTTTTCTGACAAAAACGCAGGTTGCATGAATGAATGCAACGCAATCACAATGAACATGTGCATGATCTGAAAAATGTGTATTGCAAACACAACAGAGCTGATTGAGATAACTCCCTGCTACCATGGAACATTATCAGTATTGCCCTCGTCTAAAATGTTATGCACACCCGCAGCTCAAGGTGAGATGCCGGTCAAATCACAAGAGGAGGTGAGGCCACACTTGCTTCAAACCTGATAAACAGCTGCAGCCACCTTCAGGTAGACCTCAAAGTGTCACAATTTTCTACCACAAATCATTACTAAGTCCACTACAAATCCTTCATATGACCTAATGTTATTCCATCAGGAAAAGTTTCCGAAGTTACCGAACTAAAATAGCTGAACTGCAGCAAATGTATGGAGCACAAGTGTTGAATCTGCAGAGTAGCCACAGATGATTGATGTTGCTGCACAGCGGGAACAAAAGAAGTGTGAAATGAGTCCTTGAATGACTTTTAAACGCTGTGAAGGTTATGTATAAACTTAACAGAGGCAGAGGAGCTGCGCTGGCGTGAAACATCAACGATGAAAGGGGTGAAATAAGTAAAATCCCAACGCAACAGCCACTCACCGATCTCCATCTCGATGAAGGTGGCTTCCTCGGGTAGCGCTCGGGGCAACACCCCGGGGTCGCTGAAGCTGGTCCTCAGCAGCATGGACATGACAAAGAGGAAGAGCAGGGCAGCAAACACCGGGATGGCAGGGGACAGATGGAGAGCCAGGTATGGGCATCTGCAGAGGAAACAGTGAGGGTAATGAGCAAGCAGCTTTCATCACAAAACACTTCAACCTGGCTCCTCGACAACTTTGTATCAGAGGTCTCAGCCGGTCCCTTCATAATTGTCTCACCAGAGATCATTAACTGCTACTAATTGCCAGATTTGGAATGACTGTACCAAGCAAAGAGGTGGTGAACTGTGGCCACTGGGCCCTTTTTCTGGACTGTGCAGATGGCACAAGTGAATTCATGAGACAAACTCATCCTTCCATTTTCAATCTGGCATTTTAAATCACTGGCTGAAGAGCCTGACTGTTGTGTACACGTAGCAAAAATCAGCATGTACATTAGAAGATATGCAAAACATTAAATGTGCAGACCACAAAAGTGATGCGTATTTTCCCATTTAGATTACGCCATTCAGCCAATATTTGGCATTAGGGTGTCAAAATACCTTCAGAGGAGGCCATAGTGCCTTGGACCTGATTCAAGTTTAAGGCGGGGTCAGGAATTTGTCCCAACGCTGTATGCTTGTGTCCTAACGCAGCCGGACCTTACGCAATAGGCGGCCAAGCATGTGTTGGTGTGGTTGTGAGTGTGTAAGAGCTTCTGTTCAGTCACACACAACGTAGGCAGGGTGATTCTATTTTACATAATCCATTCCTCAGTTCAAAAATTACACTACAAGACAATTACTGTTTGATTTATTAGTACTCAATGCCAATATACAAAATCACGTACAAAGTTAATATTGAAGAGGAGAGGGATGAAAGTAATATTGAGAGGTTTATTGAGGTCGATGAAGAGCAAATACATCTCTACAGATCGGTTGTTCTGGTCCAATCTCATCTGCTGGTAAATTTACATTGCCCCATATTCACTGAACAAGAATAGACATATGGGTAGGCAAAATGAAAAACAAACCAGGGCTGGAGGCAGTTTTTCTATCTTGTAACATTTAGGAAGCTAATCGGGAATTAATAGCTAAGGGAAATCCCTCTAATCAGAAACATGGTGGTGGAACTGGTGGGAGAAAAAACATTCTATATGACAGAGACTACATTCACATTACAGGAAAATGTGGACAATGTTTATTTGTTCTGCCCACATGCAACCCATATCTTGACTGAATTATGGCAGTCTGAGCAACTCAAATCTGTTTTTTTCTGACCCAAGACAGTCTCATATGCGGTCCTACATAAAATGCGTCTCCGACAAACTCTCTCCGTTATTTTCTGGCTGCTGTTTTACCATATTATTATCACACTCTAGGTGGCATTGGTGGATCTAATTCACATGGATAATTTCCCCTATATCTCTGCGCGTTATGGCTCAGCCTCTGGTATGTAATCGACACAACTCATAAAAGCTCAGGTATCAGCCAGAATGGCGCAAAAAGCTAAAGCCATGTTACATAAACCACGCTGGTGGGTGATAAATCCCTCCGGGTGACATAATGTCCCTGAAAGCAGCACTAATGTACAATAACACCTGATTATCCGATCTGTCGCCAACTGCAGTCATTTGTTTGGTCACATCAGTGGCTCCGGCTGCCTTGCCTGTGCTCTCTCCTCAGTTATGGAGACCACACACAGCTGCAAGGAAGCTTTAAAATGACGCAAAAAAAAAAAAAAAAAAAAAAGGAAAAGGAAATGGATGCAGCCTTGCAAACACGTGTCAGTCAGCCGTGGAACAAAGTCCACCACTTCATTTCCATTGTGTATACCAGCCCCACAAGTCCTCATACCTGTGGTGTAGGGACAACACACCCGCACCTGTTCGACCGGTCCGATTACTTTTCATATCGACTGCTTGTGTTTTTCTGCACATGCTAATGGAGGCAGAGGCGAAGGAGCAGAGATCGAAATCAATAGAAATTTCCAATGCAGGGTGCTCGGTCTGTTCCATTCGTCAGCGCAGAAGACAGGAGAGGGGCCGTGAATTCTGTGCTTCCGCGGGGCCTGTCGATGATGTACGTTTTCCTGTAATGATGATGTGTTCACGGCCGAAACTCGTCACTGGCTTCCTCGTCCTGCCCTCCTCCGGGCAGGATGTGGCCATTTTCCTCCGCTGCTCGAGGAGCGGCGCGGTGCTGACGATCCACCTCTGTGCTCATCAGTCACCACAAAACCTGATCCTTCGCATTTGGAGAACTGGTTTCTATCGGTGAGGCCATTAATCACACAGGCGAGCAATAAATAAAAAACATGTAACATGCTACTTCCTCCAGACTCAATTTTCTGCCTGCGTTCTCTCTCCCTCTCTCCATTTGTAGCCTTGGATTAAGTGATTTGGAGCTTGGACTGTAGATCACAGCTCATTGATTCGTCCATCTGGTGCAAAATCCTGAGAAGATGTGCTTCTCATACAACAGTCCTTGCCATTTGCACCACTACACCTCTAAACTAAACCACAGTGGCTCCAAACTGGACCTCAGTTGACTCTGTTTTAATGATCCTCATACTTCCTTTGTACATAAACACTAAAAGCTCTACATGAATAGACATAAAATGTATAGATACTGATATATTCGCAACTGTGTCCTAATGGGTACTTTCACAAACAAAGGTTACCTGTGCAATTGTTTGAGTAACCGATGAATCCAGTTGCTACAATTGCTAAATTTTGAGATATTAGCATAAAAATGTAATATCGGTATCGTTTTTTTTTGCTTTAAAACCGATAAAATAAAAACCGATAAAAATACAATAATGCTTGCGTTACACCGAAATAGTGCCTATGCGCTCCTGAAGCGTTTACCGGCGCACATATCGGTATCGACAGATATCGGTATCGGTACATTGAGAGTTGGGCGGTATCGGCACATTGGATATCGGCAAAAAAAGCCAATATCGGACATCTCTAGTGCTGATGGGTACTTTGGCAAACGAAGGTTACCTGTGCCGTTTTTTGAACTGATGAGTGACTGGTGAATCAAATAGCTACAATTGCTAGATTTGTATGCGTCAAAACACAGGCTCATTCTCAGATGCTCAACAACTTAGTTTTACTTTACAGATCACCGCAGGGTTGAGATATTTTTCATTACAGCATAATAGGTCTATGATGCAGCATTGAGAGGCTCCACCTTCGCCTGCAGACACTAAATGTTCCAAATGCTCCATTCACACAGAACAAAAACATTTTCTTCAATTCACCGATATCGTCCTCCGACATCTGCGCAGCATGGAAATGATTTGTTTATGGCAGAAGTTAAACATTGTTCATCAGGCAGGGTTGTTTGGATACAAGGAGAGAGGAGGAGATAAATTTAGCAGCTGCTGCTGCTGCTGCTGCTCTTCCTGGAAGCAAAGCGTGGCATTGACTTTGCAGTGGATGCGCATGTACTCAGCGTGTGTGAGTGTGTGTTCTGCACAGACACACCTATCACTAATGCCCTACACGGGAACAGCGTTTATCATGCCATAGGCAATAACATATTTACTTTTACACAGATCATGAGACTTTCGTGTTCTATAAAAGCTGTCCGTGAGCTACAAACACATTAACTCTGTCGTCAGCATCAACCCTGTGAATTTATAACTGCGATGACAGGTGGCCGTTGTTATTGTAAAAAGACAGACTGTGTTGCTCAGGGCTCGGCGGCCCTGTGTGATCCTGCATGAGAGGCAAAGAAGAGGTTTTGGAAGAGTGTGTGTGTGTGTGTGTGTGTGTGATTGTCTGGGACAGGAGGGGAGGGGGAGGGATGGTGGGTTTGCAGGATGAAACATTGCGGTGCCTGTCTCCTTTCAAAACAAAATCACGCTGAGCTCAGTGGTGACAGGGCCGCGAGGTGAAAATACTGCCGAATTAAAAGCACCGAGCTTCGCGAACACCTCCAATTGAAGCGCGACATCGGAAACACATGACTCACCCCGCAAACGAAATAATCACTTTAATCTACGCTCCCTGCTCTAACACGTGTAGGAAACAATTGTCGGGAGAAAAGACGGATCGGACTACATTTGCCCTCATCTCACACTGATAGAAAAATAATGGAGATGTCCGATAATATCGGCCCACCGAAATTATCGGCCCGATATTAGCATAAAAATGTAATATCGGTATCGGATTTTTTTTTTTTTTTTTGCTTTAAAACCGATAAAATGATGCTTGCGTTACACCGAAATAGTGCCTATGCGCTCCTGAAGCGTTTACCGGAGCACAGATGATGACCTCATCAAGCTGCGTCTTGAAGCATATAAACAAGCGTGGATGGCTGCAGTAACAAACTTGCTCGCTCGGTTTCTACGTCATGTCTGTGGTTTGGAATTATTTTCAAGTGTCTCCTTCGGACGTTATCGGTATCTGCTGGTATCGGTATCGGAATTGTGAGTTTGGACAATATCGGATATCGGCAAAAAAGCCAATATCGGACATCCCTGAAAAATAGTCCTCAGAGCCTCAGCCATTTCACCTTGGCAGGAGACATTAACACAACACTACATGCAGTTTGTCTCCACAGAAACATCCCCTTTAAATCCCAATCTACCGCAAGGCTTCACTGGGAAGTAGCAAGGCTGATGAGTGTGTTGGAGGAGGACATGTGTGCATGCACACATGTCCTCCTCCAACGTGACGACCACTAAACAATTGAAAATGCACACTAACGGGCATTAAAGGTCCACAGGTCGCAATCCACAGCTCCAGTTTAAGCCTAGTCCATGTTACACAACACCTTAAATACCGCAAAAGATCAACCGCAGCAGGGATTGGGGATGTTACATCACAGGATGAAAACACGCTCACTTATGATAAATGTGCGGGATTCATCTCAGCGTCATGATGATAATAATCCACAGTTGACAGGTAGAGGGAGGCAGTAACTCCCGCCACTGAGTGCCGACATCTCTCACAAGGCATATTGATGAACGCTATGTAAGGAACTAAATTACACTTACACACACTCAGGCACAAACACACACCTAAGCTGTATTTCACTCAAACGGGGCCAAAAATCACTTGGCTGTGGCTGGATAAGCAGCTCCCTGCCTCTGCCAGGCAGTCTTTCAGACAACAAAGCCTGTAGATCACGCATACTGTAAACAGAGCACTCACTCTGAATAGAATATAAATCGGGTTATTGGACGTTTGCTGGAGCCTATAGCCACCGGGTTCTTGGCTTGGGGGAGACAGGGCGGGGTCAACTGCGGAGGGCAGCTTGGAGGGATCCTCTGATGGAGGTATGGTGGGGGGTTGGAAGGATCTTCTTTGACCGCTGCTCCACTCTGCCTGCTCAGCGTTGCTCCTCTTATCCTTTATTACCCCTTTGGGAAGAGCGGCGTGGATATGGGGAGGCCAGGTTGGACAGTGCGTGTCTCGCACACGTGCCCTCTCTCCCCTAAAACAGGTCTGAATATGCACATATGGCTCTCTACCCTCACGACTCCGCCTCCTGAGGCATACACATACACACAGATGACACGCTGTCCTTGAGTTGAGCCTGATCCAAGCAACACACACACATATACACACACACAGATTGTTTCCTCAAACTGAACGCGAGTCAGCTGGAAATAGGACGCTTGCGTCGCTCTGTCATTACTTTGCCTCCTCCTCTAAGTGGCTTTCTCTCCAAATTGTGTATTTTCCGCTCGTTTCCGCAATTTAGTGCAAATTAAAGCGGGGGGGGGGTCTTCCTGCCACGGTCTGCTGCTGATGGCCAGAGATGAGGCAGCTTGAAGAAATGAGACGTCTGCGAGGCCACAGTTGGACAAAAGCCAGCGCATGTGGCGAGACACTGTCCTCTATATTCAAGCGATGATGAGTCTAGAAACTGGAGGGCTGTGGCAATGCAAAGACAACATGCACTGGATTATTTTTTGTGTGTCTGAGAGAGATGGCTCCATAATTTCCGTCTCACAGATGCGTATGTTTCACACACAAGGCCCGTGCCTGCATGCCAATGATGCACCGAGAATGCAGTTTGTATTTTAAGCTGACTACAAGCAGCACCTAGAAGGTCTTGAGCCGTACAAAAAGAATGTTTTCCCTGCTACAAAATGAAACTGTGCCGTGGGGATCCAAATTTAGCAAGCAAAGTAAACAGATGATTTCATTCAAGCAGGAGTCCTGTTGGAAGCAGGCACCTGCAGACTTGTTGCCTGATAGGAGGTAATAATGTATTTGTGCGGCAGCAACGTCGAATTTGTTGTGTGTTTAATGGAGCTGACTCAGCATGTAAAATTCATCATAAAAAGCAGTGTGTGAACGCAGGAAAACCTTGGAGCTGCTCTGCGCAGACAGAGCCATTACTCTGTCAGAGCCGGCAGATACGCATCAACCGGCTCCTTAATGGTGGCGAGCTCAGAATTGCCCACATTGTCTGGACCCCAGATCTCGACGTTAACATCCACCACCAGCCAGCTCTGAATCTACACCCACACCATGAGAGATAATTGTGTTCTGCTGCAATATGAACACGCCGTGCTTAACAACTCTTCTGCAATTAGAGTCTGCAACTCTTACTTCCAGATTGTGAAAGGTTTGGACAAGGTAGTGTCCATCTCATTTCTTGTCCATGTCATGCAAAGACAGAGGGCAGCCCCTTTCGTCCCAACTGAGAAGAGAAAATGCCATTGCTGGCAGTGATGGCTGGGGACTGACCATAATTAGGGCAGCTCCCTCTTCACCTACCTCCCTCTCTCTGCTCACTTACTTACATACACACACACAGTCAGGGTGAAGAGGAAGATTTGTGCGAACTCATGGTGTCTGATTAGCCAGGAAATGAAAGAACAAAGAGCGAATAAAAAACAGGAGATAAAGGGATGACGGACGGAGGGAGAGAAATTAGAGACGAGTCTGCGGGTCGCGCTTGCGATGATCATTCGCTGTCAACGCGACTATTCTTCTCTCAGTCAATTTGTTATATTTAGTCAAAAGGCTTGCAAAGAACAACATCAAAAATAGTGCCTGAATGAAATCAAATTTCCAAAACTGTGTTTTCAAGTCAAGTTCCTCCAATGGAATGTCCTGTAATCATCCTTGTCACTCATGAGGAAAAATAGACTAAAAGCAATCACTGACAGCTCCTCTTTAAGTACGTAAACAACTTAGAGACCCAAGTCTGATTTGATTTACTCCAATTTCGCTTGCTTGGCATGAGGCTTGTCACACTTTTCCTGACATGACATATTCACTTGAAAGGGAACCAAAATGGATAAAGAATTGCTTAGTTGCACTTTTAAAGATTTCATATTTTGAGAGCATACCCAGAAAAGAGGTTGACAGACTGACAGTTTGCCCATTAAATAATTTTACGCCGATAGGGGTGTGCCAGTAATTCTTGCTTTCATATTTTGAGAACAGATAAATTAGATTCACTCCCAGGCTGGCATGGCTGACTTTGCAGTACCAGTGTGGCCTGTTGGACGGGTGCGCAAGTGCTGAGCCAACAAAAAAAACAAAAAGGGCAACAGTCCTTTGGTGGCAAGACGCTAGACCTGGGATTACACATTACATGCTCTAGTGTGTGTACGCGTGTGTGACTATGGTCAATCATAACCACTCCTCAGTCTAGAAATGAACTTTGAACAACAATACATGAGAATGCTCATAAGCGTTCGGGATCTTATCAAAAAAAAAGACAAGCAGCAAACTGAGCCATGCAGGGGCACACACACTCACACACCGGAGGTTAAAGGTCAACCACAGTGAGTCTGCACTTCTGATCATTGGAAACGCCCCTTCATCACGCCTAAAAACCTCCTCCCCATCCCTGACTCCTCATGTTTACAACCATTTAAAGCACAATAAAGCCCAAACCAGGCCTGAGATCGATGGTGTCAGGCAGTGCGGTGGTTTTCGTACTCACTCGAAGGCGAAGAAGAGGGAGCAGGTCCCGATGATGAGGAAGAGGGTCAGGTAGAAGACGCCTTTCTGCCGGGCCATCATAACCCGACCGTCACAACAGAAAGTGTTTTTCCCGGGAAGCTTTTCCCATTTTCGAACCTTTCTGGTTATCATAACCGCCGACATGATCGCCTCCTTAGTGTCCTCAGTCCGGCTTTGGTTTTTGAAAAAAAAATTAAAAGAAAAAAAGAAATTATCAGCTTTCGACGTCGCTAATACAACAGTCAACGGTCTGAGGTTTATGCACTACAAACCCCGTAAATATTCATCCGCTGGGATAAGCATTTTTTGTTGTTGTTGTCGTTAAATCTGTCGCGGTTACATCGTTGAAATCGTTTCTTATAAACACACACCTCCAGTTTGTGCTCCAGTTTTTCCTTCGCTTTCTGTCCTTCTTTCTTTCCTTCTTCACCGAAGCATTTCCATTTCGTCCCCGGCGCAAACAATCACTACCACCCCAGTCGCCCTCCTCCAGTGACGGCCGAGCCGCAGCTCACATTCATCCGTAATATCGGCTGCTGTTTCCCGGCAGAGGTAAAAATAATCCAGCCGGAGCATCGGTGGGTGGTGGAAGAGGCGAGGGAGGGGTGGGAGGAGGGAGGGAAGCTGGTGGACCTTGACCGGGTGACATTCATATCATCTCGGTGTTTGCAGTTTAAAAGGTCCGCTCCTCCGCCCTGGTTGATATCAAGGCGCGGGGCAGGTTCGTTGGCGGGAATGATCAGAAGAACGCCGCGTTAAGTGGAATAAAAATGACAATAACATTAATAATACAGCAGCGAGCGTGTGCGTGCGTGCGTGTGTGAGTGTGTGTGAGTGTGTGTGTCGCTATGCTGCAGGATGCCAGCTGAGCGGCCCAGGCTTCAGTCAATGGCAGCAGGAAACACGCCTAGATTGAAGCGTCTCATCTTAAAGGGGCAGAGAAACATTTTCGAGACGCACACACGAGAACAAAGAGGCATTACAGGCCGATTTGAGCCACATAAACGCAAGAAAAACCGCAGTGTGGAAAAACGCCTGTGTGTGTGTGTGTGTGTGTGTGTGTGTGTGTGTGTGTGTGCGTGTGTGTGTTTTCTCTGTACAATGGAATAAACGCCCGTTTTGTTGTCGCGGGGATCATCCCAGAGAATGACCCACTGTAAATCTGCTTGAATAACTCGACTGGATTCCGTGTTAATTCCTTTTAATGGGTGGCTGTCCTCTGAAAATAATAATTATCCTCTTGAGTTTTTCCTTTGACAGAAAAAAAATGATGATATCATTGCTCTCGCTGGGTGGGACCACCATCAGCTTTGTCCTCAGGGGTCAGTAATGTAAATCAAATAACAGATTTGCCAGCATGAGTGTTTTTTTCTCTATCTTGTCCTTCGTGACGTGTTGGTTTCCTTGTGGATCCTCACTGGTTTTCTGATTCTAGTATTTACTTGTGGGTTTCACAGGGATTTTGTTCTGACTGAAACCAACAGAATGATGATCAAATTTAGGAAGTGGCAGTTTGACATCATATGTATGCATGTATATGCGGCAAATACATTCAACTTATTCTTAATATAAACTCGCATTCGTTGCATATCAGTGTTAGCTAATTGAGCTTAACATGAACCTCGTTCTTTCTAGCTCAATGGCCATGTGTCTGCTCGATCCTCCAGTTGAATCTAACAAGTGCATGTGAATAGCAAAACCACAGGTGATCTTAGCTGGATTTCACTGAACCCAGACAGGTCACAGCACAAATCTTCCTGATTCTGATCACTTTGATTTCTTTTTCATGCACTCCCTTTGTTCAGGTTTTACTGCAGTCATCTTGCATTACAGGGTGCAATGCAGGGTGATCGCGTTTACTGACGTAAATGTGGCAGACAGTATGTTGATTTTGGCTTCACTTTAACTTTAGGAATCAATCCTCTCCTACAAAAATATCAGCCAACATCGAGTTAGAGATTATTTTCCAACAGAAATATTTGCTGGAATCTGTGGGATCTGGGTTTTATTGTTTCTTAGCTGTGGCCAAACTGCACAGTTACAGATGTTCTGTGAGAGCAGAACTATCTGAGGAAATGAAAACTTGAGTCACAGAATGTTTGTTTTTCATAGCCTCCAAGAAAATAAAGCAAAGTGAAGCATACAGATGAGACACGAACATAAAAAAAAAACATCTAAAAACTGCATGTATAACATGTATTTGAAACGCGATATATGCCTGAATTACCTGCATAGAAATCATTACCTTTTTCTGAGATGTGTCCACAGCAACAGTTGACATTAATGTTAAAATGACACATCTGAAACATATTCTGACTGTGTGGGCGTCTCAAGAACACTTCCCCAAGCTGACCTCAGGTTCACTTCACTTTTCCAGTCAGTACCAAATTGACCTTGTCTCCATTAAGAATTAGAGGTTTGATAAATTTTCCAGTTGCGTGGGATTAATCGCTTTTCATTTTCATGCATTTATACCAATCATGAATAACTAAATTGCTATTGCTATATTTAAATGGTGTTGTAGCAAAAACAACTTTGTGGTTAACATCCAAGTGCAACGTAGCGATTCTTAGGCGTAACATTCATTGGCTTGATATTTCATGACAAGGTTGAAGGAAATTTCAAACCACAAATGGGCAAAATTGCAATTTTATGCAACATCCTTTCATGCACAAGTACGACAGGAAGGATCTGAAATTCTTGTTTGACCTCACTGCCTTGCTATATCAGCAGTAACACAACTGGCAGTCAGGATAGCACAATGAAAAGTGAAATCACTGACAAATTTTTCAGTCTGAACATTGATATGTAAAACTGGCAACCTTTAAAACGGCTGTCGATATTCAACGTGATCGGATTTGTTCTCAATTTTAATGCTTATTTTTTTATCAAATAAAAAGAAGACGGTAATCTACATAAGCAAAAGCCAAAACTTGTCTTTCCAACTGTGATATTTTCCCCTCCAATTAAACATTGGGCTCTTGGGCGTCATCTGCTGGCAACTGGTGGCAACATGTTTGAACGCTCCAACTCTGACATTTGACAGAGTGGGAACTTCCTCATCGATTGTGTGATTTTAGTCTCTTCATTCTGTGATTGAGATATACAAATTCAGTTACTGAATAGTTTAGTAGTTTCACACACCTAACACTTTGTTTGTATCATCAAATTCTAATAAAGCTTTGAATTTCAAATGGTCCGTCTGAGAAAACAGTCCGAGTGTAAACGGGAATTGGGAACTGTAAGGACCTACACGGCAAGGCTCCGTATACATGAATTGATTTCTTCCCTGTTTATTTATGATTTGTGTGAGTTTATAAATGGATGAGGTACCGTGTCTTCGTGTGTCGCAGTGTAATGCACAGCAGTTTAGGTAATGTTCCGGTTTTTGTGAACTAATCATCGTTATGTAGGTGCTGTAGCATTTAGCCGAAAAGGGAGCCATCGAATGGGGGCAAATATGCTGCTCAACATGCTGACGCGACTTTAGTTTATTTCCAGACGTGAATTTTTCCAAATTGAAATGTTGTCTTCTAGAAAGTGTCTGCAGTCCCGTGGTGTACTGGACCAGAGTTTGCGTTTATTGAAGCTCCCAGACGGGACAGTTCTACTGCCCTTATCGCAACCCTCTGTCCCACCTGACGATGACCTGCAGCGCCTCCAAGCGTCGGACGAAAACTGCCAAATTGTTTGGAGCCCGGTAAAACAATTCTCTTGCAAAATGCAACAAAGGGAAAACAGTTGGCAGAACACGTTTGTGTCTGAAGAGAATTTTACCTAGTAAAGCGCCTTGAGATAACTCCTGTTATGATTTGGCGCTATACAAATTAAATTGTATTGTATTGTATTGTATTGTACCTAAGCAACTCAATTGCAGAAATGCATCGCTTTGATCAACCATATTTTGCATGATCTAATTACATACGCAACTCAGTTGACCAATAATGTTAACTAATTGGAGTAAAAACAATATGAAGGAACTTCCTTTTATCCTCAAGAATGTCTTTTTCCAGCACTCTAACCTTACTAGATCCCTACATACTATCCCTTATCCCTTATGTGGCTCTGAAAATTCTACTTCTATCCTACTAATACTGATTCGGTATATTTAAATCCAATGTTAAATATCAACTTGCAGGTGCATACATTTGTTTTTTTCCACACATACAACTATTTTAGAACAGGTGTAAAATTGTACTGTTTTTGTCATTATCCACATTTACTCAATTGAATGATTGATTTGGATTTGAGTCTGAACTACATTAGTGGACAGTACTTTATTTACTACATATTTTCATGCATAGTATGTAAATGCACAATCCATGGACTAGAAACACAGCTGTTGCAGCTTCTTACAAAGGTTATTTTTATTTCCTATTATTCCACTTCCTCATTTTCTCTCCTATTTACATCACAGGTTCAGAAGCAGATGAAGAAAGTGAGGGAGCACACAAGTGGTGATAAACTGATTGAAGTACTCAAAGAGCAGTTGAAGTCAAGAGGTGAATGCTGGACAGAGGAGGTGAGAGCAGATCTTCCTCGTAGCCACCAGCGACATGGAGACCTCCTATTATTTGCAGGCAGCTGTTTCACCTTGCCAATGTGGCAAAGAATAGGTAACACCCTCAAAATTATATGTGTTGTTCTTCAAGAGTGAATCCAATTTGATTGAGGGTCCGAATGATGACATAGATACTGACCTGTGGAGAGCCATGGCTGACGCAATGGGGGCAAAACGCCTGGCAAAGATGAGTCGTGTGTCAGGGGATGGATTTAGATCACCTATGGTGACAATGCTGCTGGGAGAGCACGGCTGGGTTACTCATGTGGACAATGGGATAAAGTATGTAATCTCTATCTGGAGATGACAGAATTGCTAATTAAATACAGCAACTGACTTTGAGTGAAATGTCCTCTGTCCTTTTCCAGGTACGGGTTTGATATGACAAAGTGTATGTTCTCGGCAGGAAACATAACAGAGAAGCTTCGGGTGGCTGCATTTGATTGCAGAGAGGAGACCGTGGTTGACCTGTACGCAGGTGAGGTGCATTAGTCCCACGTCCTGGACGCGGATCACTGTTTGTCTGATTTTAGCACTGAGGGCGTTTTAATTACATTAGATTTCTTCCCACATTTGTTGCACAAATGTACCATAGATCTTCGCACAATCAGACTGCAGCATTTTAGGGTCTGACAACTTCCACCCAAAGCCCTTTCTACCGCCTGGTCAGACAAGCAGTGTAGATGTAGAGCTAGTTTTTCTTTGTGCTGTTGGTCAGCCTTTGCCTGTCTGCGAGAGGTGTATTCAACCATGTTGCTCAAATTGGTGCGGATATAGTAAAACAAATAGAAGTGGACAAACTGAATGACGGATAACTTATTTCTGTATCAGGCTCAGATTATCTCAAAAAAAAAGTCAAGCTTATCTAGCATGGAAATTAATTATTTTTGTGTGTTCTGCCAGGTATTGGATACTTCACTCTGCCTTACCTAGTGCATGCCGGCGCCCACCATGTGCACGCCTGCGAATGGAACCCCAACGCCGTCGAAGCATTGCGAAAGAACCTGAAAGGGAACAGGGTGGAGCACCGCTGCACTGTTCACCAGGGAGACAATCGACAGGTGACCCGTTTAAGGCTTTCTTGATTTTATTGCTGCTGACAGATGGCAGTATTTATGCTGTCACGATTGATAACTTCTCTGCAGGGCTGGAAAATGTGTTGTATTACGCCCTCTTGTGGTGTATCTAGATAGAGAGAGCGAGACAGATAGATTGTACATTGTTGATCCCCAAGGATAAATTAAACTGTCTGGCAGCTCATCGAACAAAAAGAAAAACAAAATAACAGCACTTACGCGTCTATCCAGAAAGTTAAAAATGTATTCAGATGTTTAACAGTATAATTACTGTGGGGACAAAGGATTTTGCATGACACTGCGTTCTGCAGCGCAGTGACATAAGCCAGCCACAGTCTGTGGCTACCGTCCAATATAGCATTCAGTTTGCCCGCTGTGCCCTCATCGATGACCTAACTAGGTGAGTCCAGCCTTCTCCCAGACACTGAGCCCGTCTTTTTGACCAACTTGTCCCGTCGTTTGGCGTTCTTGTCTGTCAGGGAGCCGCCCAGCACACTGCAGCAAAGAACAGTGTGCTGGTCTTCATTTCCACGCACATATCAAAGATCTCAGCGATTGCAGAAAGCACAGACGACTCTGTGCCTTCTTGTAGAGGGCATCAATGTTTCTGGATCAGTCCAGCAGTGCCCAGTTATCAATAAAATGTTGGAGTTGACATAGTTGGAAACAGGTAATATAAAGTATTGGAGTATTGAATACTGTATACACCATATTGCTAAGAGTAAATTACATCTAAGGCCACATGAAATTACGATTTGCATACACATACCATGCACTACCTCCAACAGCACAACTAAAAAAACAAAGTTAGAAATGATGGTTCAAAGTCTAACTTTTTTAAAGATTAACTTGAAAGTTGTATTTTAATTTCTCAAGAACGCAAATTGTATATGCAAAACAGTCTTACTCTCTCCACATGAATGTAAAGAGACAGTACACGGTATTTTTTGGACTAAAAGTCACTCATAATAATGAAGAAAAACATACAAGTCGTACCGAACTTATAGTCCCACATTTGGGGGGAATTTAATGTTAAAGTTCCAAACCAAGGACAGGCATTTAATCTAAAAGCAAGTTATAATAATAACAATAGAAAGAAAAAAACAGGCGGAATAGGTGTACAGCATGCTAGCGTAACACATTCAGCTACATGGAGCATAGACAACGAACTAAATACGTCTCTGGTACATTAACAATTCTTCAGATAAGCAAAGCATAAAAAACAAGCTAGTTTACAAGCAAGTTTACCAAACCCTCGATCTCACTCAAAATCACTAAATCCATTGAATTCTGTATCCTCTGTGTCGCCTCTGAACAATTCTGCCAACTATGGAGGTAAATGAAGCCTCTCCCGCAGCATCACTTTAATAACCATACTTACTGTAAGTTACCATATTTTTGAAAATTTTAGTGGTACAGGAGTAGTAGATTCTGGTACCCAAGCCTTGAGTACGCTTGTGCAGTTTTCAGTGCGACAGAGACGAATATGTGAAATAAAATATTTTAACATTTCCTTTGTAAGTCGCATCTGAGTTTAAGTCATACCCCAGGCTGAACTATGAAAAATGTTTTACTACGGATCCGGTACCGATGTTTTTCAGAAGTTACAATGAATTCACCAATTTCTCTTGTACATGCCCCACTCAAGTACAAATTGTTTTCCTCTTCTTGGAACTGAATCACAATATTCTTTGATCGTTTTTTTGCAGGCTTATTGAATGATGATGACACATAATGATCTAATGGAAAAAAACTATTCTATTGTCTTAATTACCGTACTTTCTGTCCTCAGCTCCAGCTGTGTGACCTGGCTGATCGAGTTAACCTGGGTCTTATACCGAGCTCAGAGGATGGCTGGCCCATCGCTTGCCAGCTACTGAAGCGAACGACTGGCGGCATCTTACACATTCACCAAAACGTTTCGTCTCCGCTACCAAACATGGCTCTTTCACCAGAGTACAGTGCCCCGAGGGTTTCTTGGAGGAAAATAGACAGAGAAGTTTGGCTGGCCTGGGCTGAAGATGCAGCCAGTCGCGTTGCTGTGCTGTTGAACAATATCACGCATTTACAGTGGAAAACAAACATCCAACACATTGAACATGTTAAATCATATGCACCTCATGTCCATCATGTTGTGCTGGACCTGGAATGCAGACCGACCTGATCGGACCAACACAACCCAAAAAGAAGACATTAGAACTCTGCCATTGTGACTTGGAGCCAAATGTTTTCCTAGTACCACTGACTCGCAGGCCATTTGTGTATACCGGTATGTTACATACAAACATTTATGATCAAATTACAATTCAACATCTGCAATTGTTCCTCGCAAGTCTATTTACAAGTGTAAACACCATATAGAGGATGAGAGATGTGATATTAGCATTGAATCACCAACATTCTGCGCTAAACAAACCATGAAAGAACAGTCTGATGCTTTGTTTACATTTGAACGCTCCTGGGAAAGTTGACAAAGTGGTACTATTTGTTCTCAGAAAACACCTGTGCTCCCTCTGTCTATCAAATTGGTTCTGCAAAACCAGTTATATTTGTCCAACGTTGACTGTACTGCAGTGCCTTGCCAGAGGGCTGTGTTCTTTTCTTGACCGGGCCACCAAAGGTGTTTCCAGACATTTGCTCTGTCCACCCTAGAGCAACAAAAGGTTGGCTGCAACGAGAACATACTGTACTGTATACAAGTGGCACAATACTGATTTACATCTATTTAGGTATTAGGTATAGAATCATACTATTGCATTCACATTTTAGACTGTCTACCATTCCACCTTAATTTTCATTTTTAATGCATTAATTGTTAGAAGTTCATAAGTATTGCAGCATGTATGCTAATGACTTCGTTTCTAGGTGGCCAATCACAGCACTGCAAGCCAGAACTGGAACCCTCGCTGAGGAGGGGACGGGGGGGTCAATTAGTTGAATATTTGACAAATTACCGCCTCATTTACAATTAGTAGTGATAAAATTTGAGTTTTGAGTCAAAATGTGTGGGGGAAATGGCTAAAGTAACGTGAAGGGCTAACGCAAGCAAAACTACTCGCTTTAATGTTTAGCGGTTGGTGCTCACTTTCTTTAACTGTCATAACATCTTGATTTCCCGGTCTGACTTGGACTCAGTCTCCGCTAATTGTTATATTAGGGGTAAGTAACGCTTGTAGGGAAGTGTCCTCGTTTTAATGTGACATTTTCTATTGCCTTAAAAGCCACGAAATATCGCGTGTCGCAGCCCGGGTATCGGGTATAACCGCATGACAAAATTGCACGCAGAGACACACCCATATTCGCCCGTCGCCCTTTTCCTCCCGCTAACATTGTTGGCGAGCTCACCTGCGGCACATATTTTATTCAGAACTGTGGCAAAAACACACTTAACCGGCATTCCCCAAGCGAGGCGTTAGCCAACTCTCTCCCTCAAATATGTCTGCTGACGCTGCTGCGTTCACGGCCCCCCCTGAACTCACCGGCTGCTTGTTTGTGAGGAGGAGAAAGCGGGAGATAGTTGCGAAAATGGCAGTGTTGTTGTGGTGTTCGTCACATTATGAGGCGTGTGATGTGGGTCAGGAGGGTTAAGCTGACGAACGCGTGGAGCATGTGGGGAGGAGGGAGGAGGAAAACGGGCACCTGTCATGGAAAATGCGGAGTTCCAAACTTCCATCATCTTCCGGGACTCTGACGCGCAAAGTCAACAGGAGAAGGAGAAGGAGAGGAGCCGAGGAGGACGGGCGGCCGGGAGCGGAGAATGTGAGTGTCTGCCCACACACGGGCACAAAAGTTGAGTTAACAATTATTAGTTTGGACTCATTTTCCCTGCGTCGTTGTCAATGTATTTTCTTTGGCCCAGGAATGCGCCGCCGTCTCCAGCGGTCTGTGTGCGTGTGTGACGGTACAAGCAGCAGCGGCGGCGGGAGCGGAGTCGTCCAGAAGCAGCAGGTGTGTGTGATTATCTTTAAGAAGTTTATTTTAACGTCTGCCGCCCTCTGACGCGACTTTATTTTTCTAGCTGAAGTGCCGCGACGAACACACAAGAGTTCTCAATCGTTCTAGGAGAGGCGAAGCTGGAAGTCATTCTTCATACGTGGGTGTGTACATAGATTTATTGTCACCATTCAAATAATTAGAGCCATTTTTCATTGACATGCTAGTTGACGCATTCACGTGTGTATTTGTCATCCTCTGTCAAAGTTCTGGAATAGCAGCTGGCTTTAAATTACCGATTACGTTCCCCATTCTGCATGTTAATTATACAAAGTTTCTACTCCCCTCCTACCCCCAAATGTTCCGAAGTGTTTCATATTCATGTATTTTGGAAAACTACTTGTTGCTAATGTTCCCGAGCAACGAGGTGCGCGCGCGCGCGTTTGTCTGTGTGTGCGCGCGTGTGTGCGGTTTGTGCTCTATCTCGCTGTCATCTGACACATTTCCTCAAATGTCAGAGTCTTGACGTTCACAGCTTGTGTTAATTCTGATACAGTGTTTCAAAACAACATTTCAAAACTCAATATTATGCAGACGACAAAAATTAAAAAGGAGTTACTGGTGTATATAGAAATATCAGTATTGATTGAGTGATAGTTTATACTTGTGGTTCACCTGTGAATTTGTTTACCACATTTTGATGATGAAACAGTGCACATCGTACAAAGGTAGTTTTGCTTCTGATTGTATTTCATCTAGTCAAGATTTTTTTTCTCCCAGTCTAATCTGAGGAATTTCCTATTTAAAATTTGAAACCCTTTGAAACCAGACAGATTGCCGATTGTGAGATAATCCTCGCTCGCTCATGTGAGGCATTTCTGTGGTCCAGCACTTCCGTCCGGCTGGACAGGACACGGTGTTGCCCTCGGCTAAAATTCCAGTCTGTAGCGAGAGGAGTGAAACAGCAGGAAGTCCAATCAGCCCTCTGCCTGCGTGGAATTACTCTCATGCTGGCATTCAAACCATGCAGGAAAAACATATTTCTTTTCTTTCACGTCTTTGACAAGTCTCGTGTTTCAACCCCTCTTCCAATTCAACGTCTCCACAAGATTATTGCCTGGCCTGTTTCCTTTTGAGGCGCTGTCTTGCCGAGCAGGGATGTATACAAGAGTCCTGACTTCTGCGGTTAAAGTAACCAAGGCCCAGGTGGTGAACACAGCTCCGCCCGGCTGGTTCCTGTCCTTTAGAGGGTGGGAACCCTCCACCATATGCCAAAGCTGTCTTCTTTCCCTCTTGTTTTTACTAGGATCATGAATTTTATTTCCTTTCTCCCGTTGACCTTCCTGTCCGCACGTTGGTCAGCAGACCTCATCTCTCATGAGTAACCTCCGACTCCACTCCGCTCTTTGCGGGCTCATTCCTCCCATCATATGACGTGGAAAACATGGTCAAGTGACCTCTCTGTTTGCTTTGCTCGCCTATTCCCACGGGGACTAACTCAACCTAACTAATTCACCAGTGACATAACAGATTTGGGTTTTTGGTGTGGGACGCGGCACAACCATTATTCATGCTGAGCTCTGCCTTTTCGTAAACAAAGGTCCGATTTTATCGCAGACAGTTGGACACTTTAGTAATGAAGCTGCTAAAACCAGGCTGGACAACGGAAGACTGCGCAAGGTCCCCCACGCCAAAGGGGGAGCAGTCGTCTTCCTGTCGTCCAGTCGACGACCTGGCCCGTCTCTGCATGTCTGTGTCTCAATCGTGGTGTTTCTTCACCAAGTTCCTCCTCCTCACCGCAGAGGTCCCCTCACTTTATCACACGCAACTCCCCCTGTCGAGCTTCTTCGTCCTCCTGTTTCTTTGCCACTGCAAGGGAGCGATATAGCAACCCTGACATCGGGGACATTGGGGACAGCAGTTACGAATCCAACCTCCAGAAGTTGGACTCATCTGAACCATCTTACGTTAACGATCAGAAAATAAATCCAGAAATGATCCAATATAACGGTAACATTCGCATTTCAGTTGGACACTTTGTAGCTGGACATGATGGAATCCGAGGGTTTGTACTGACATCTCTAACAACTGAATAAGGAGTTTTACCAATACAGCTACAATTTTTCTCCTGTTTCGTGCCGTCCTCAGCAGACCTTACGAATGTAAGACAGTTCAGATTTGGACGGGTTCCTCTTCTGTTGGCGCCACCGACGCGACGATGCCAGAAGCCGTCGACATGATCAACCTTGGCTTCCTATCCGACGAGGAGCGGGACATGATCCTGGAGGTGTTGCGGCGGGACGAGCAGTTGAGGCAGATGGAGGAGCAGCGTGTGAAGTGAGACTAGCACCTCACCCAAAGTTGATACTCACGTGTGAGCTTTATCTAAAGCCATACATGGGGGTGGGGCTGGTTGTAACAACGAAGCCCAAAGATGGCCCCGAAGTTTACGTCTCCGTCTCCTCTAATCCCCAGGCAGCTGAAGACAGAGCTGCAGGACATCAGGCGGAAAGGAGCCAAACGCGGCAGTGGCAAGTACAACCAGAAGTGCTGCGGGAGGTGCCAGGGGCCGATCAGCAAACTGGCTGCCGCCTCCAGCCAGTGCAAGGCTTGCAACCACAACGTGTGCCGCAGCTGCCGGTCCATGCACGCCGACAAGTCCTGGTTGTGCTGCGTGTGCGACAAAGAGGAGTGGGTATCACCCCGTGGGTTTCCGGGGGGATGGCGATCCTTGGTGGAAACGCCACATTGGCACTGTTTACCGTTCCTCTGCCACAAAATGTTTTAAAAAGTTGTGTTTTATGTACTTGTACACAGCAAATGCAACGGAGCGTAGTTACTGTGACACAAACCCTGCGCTCATGCTGTCGCATCTTAATTGTGAATCCTGAAACACAGGGTCATTCAGTCAAAACCATACTGGGGTCGCTAACAAACAAAACGCCAACCACCTTTCACGCCACCATAGTGGGTCAGGAGATGTTGTCGTGCAAACCTGTGCTGCTGCCCGGTGCCCAGCAGAACATACCCGATCGGCCACTTCCATACCTGACCAGGCTGTAAATGGAGTGGCCCTTTTGTTTATAGAGGCACTGCGAAGGAATAACTTAACTAGCGGACCGTTTCATTAGAAGTGTCCGATTCAGAGTCCACCTGTTTCCATTTTATGGTTTTGTGGTGCAGGGAGAAGTTTCCGGAACATTTACCAGGGAAGACAAGATTCATCCCATTGTGCCCCAACATGTAGAGTGGAATGGGACCGGAACCTTTTAACATCAGCTTTGGCCTGTCGTCCTCGTCTTCCTGTCTCTGTCCTGCAGGCAGCTTTGTCACAACAAAACTTTTTGAAACGCCAGTTGTCTGCAAGACAGTTTCGCAAAAGACCCTTTACGACACCAACCCCTGAACACCGATGGACAGAAGACTTTAAGTGTCCTGTGTAGTAAAGTGTCCTTTGTTGCACCAGGGACATGAGGAAGCGGACCGGCGACTGGTTCTACAATCTAAAGGTCAACCGCTTTACTGCCAACCCAGGCTATGACCTGGTGAGGAGCTCGCTGAGGAAGAGGCCACGTGAGTACAGGAAGAGGAAGTTGGCACAGATAGCTTAAGTGGGGAATGTAAACACAACAGAACGCCCATATTAGCCGAACAAGCTAACACAGGCTAGCTATGTTTGTGTATGAGTGTGGCAAACAATTACTTCAAAATTTTTTATTTTTTTTTTAAACACAGCAAAGAGTGAGACGGTGGCCGAGGTGCTGCTGAGGACTGAGCTGAACGTGGACCCTCCCGTTCCGGCTCCGCGGACCAAGCCGGCCAATGACGAAGTCGATAAAAGGTTAGAAGCAGCTGGCCAGTCACTGCTGGCTCCCTGCCGACAAGACGCCCACCTCCTCGCTGTTTTTTCACTAATTGTCTTGATTACCCAGAGATGTCCCGGAAGTCGTCGAGTCCAACGAGTCGTCCATAGAGAACAGCACGTCTACCAGCAGCAAGACGGACACCGAGTCTGACCCCGCGACCTCAGAAGTGAGGAGGTTAGCGAAACATTTTGCTCACTACAAGTCAAATTGGTGTTTTGGGAGTGGGCAGTTTCTCAGGTTTCACTCAGAGGTCAGAGGCAGGACTTAACCACATGACCCCCAGCTGCTCTGAAACATAGGCCGTCTGCCAATCACGTTTCCTAACAAGGGCACCTCATCCCAGATTTGTTTTGCCTGGCGTTTAGATAGCATCCCCAGAAGCGACGCACAGCTAGGAACTCAAGTAGCTTTTCAGGATTGGTCCACTTTTACCGGAGTTGAATTTGCATCGTTGAGGCTTCCAAGAGCCAAAAGCTCACACTGAGTCAAAGTATGTCCCCTGTGCAGTGAGAGCAAGCTGACGATTTTATATTTGTTTCCTCAAATGTTCTCGTCTTCGGTGCTGTCGCCAAGGTCGTCGCTGCAGTCGGAGGGGTCCGTCACCTCCGCCTCGACCGTGCCGGTTGCCTCCATCACTGACAGCTCCAACACGGAGGACAAGACGTCCTGTCCAAGCCCAGAGCTGGAGGTGGAGAGGATCTTCAAGAAGAGCATCAAGAGGGCACCAGCAGGTCTGTTCATTGTGTACTGTCCTTCCCCATTTGTGTGTTGGAGGCTAGTTTGAGTGGTGAAAATTCAGGTGTGCATGTTTATGTGTGTGTGTACTGGACAGAGTACGCATCTATTCAGGACCTGCGGAAGGCGTCTATGTCCTCCATGGGCACCAGGAGCCGGTCTGTGGAAGGCCTCGACATAACGCAGGTACCAGAGGAAAAGTGCTCTTCTGTTTCTCAAGTTTAGAGAAGAATCATCCTGAATGTTATAGGTTCCCACCGCCCGCTCGCCCCATCTGGCCTCTCCTTCACCGGAGGCGACTCACTGCACTGGCAGGAATCTGTTTTTCTTTTCTCTCTCTTTTTTGCCCTCCCAACTTTTGAGAGGTTGCTCTGAGAATCACCACAAAACTGCTGGAAATGGTAGTTGTAGTGGATTTTTTTTGTGATTGATTGTTGTGAGGTTTAATCAGCCTGTAGCAAGTTGTAGCTGCTTGAAATTCGTTCATGAATTACTTTGAGAGATATAGAATTCATTCAACAAAGTAGACTTGCTGCCCTCAGTCCTCAGTGAGATCAGGAAACGGTGGAAACGTGCGTGTCGTGCCCTGATGGAATTCCAGGAATGTTTGCGTTGTAAACGCAATGACGGGTTTCCCTCTGTTGATTTTCGTAGTTACATAAAACACGTGCTAAATACAAATGTTGACTTGGTTTTTGTTTGTTTGTTTGTTTCCTCTTTGCGTTTTTTTTTTTTTGGTTTTGTTTTTTAGGTACAGAGTGGGGAAGAGGAGGACGAAGACATCGACAACCTGGTTAGCATACACAGGAAGATGGCGTCAAGGTCGCCCAACCTGCAGAGCTCAAAGGTGCAAAAGAGAGAAACACACTAAAGCTCCTCTATGGTGTTTGTCACGGCTAGCAACAGCTTCTGTCTGCATGGAACGGCACCGACATTGCATCTCTCCAACCTAGGGACGTCCTTCCTTGTGTTTTGAAGGAGTGTGAACACTGTTCCCATAGTAACACCCCCGGCAGGAAAAACAGTCCTATTTGAATTTCCTCCTGTCCTCTCCATTCCTTTGTTGACAGTGACGTTTGTCTTTTCGTTCCTTCCAGTTAGTCCCTGTTGTCCTCCCCACCCGCACCAGTCCCCCTACTCACTCATCGGTGTCATATTGGCTACACCGTCATTATCGCTCCCAGCAAATTCCAGCAATTGCAAAATCTCTTCACGCCCCAGCCCACAGAATTTCTCCGCTTTGATTCCTACTGTGGTAGTTCCTATCAAAGCGTCAATATTTGCTGCCCTCTTTTTTTTTTTTTTCTTTCTTTATCTGGCACCCTGGGCCGTGATTAAACGAAGCCGCCCCCAGTTCCTACACGAGCGTCACACACATGGTCACGGACCAGAAAAAGAATCTGGATGTTATAACGAGATTTCAATGGTGGTGTGTATGTGTGTGTGTTTGCGTGTGCCATCAGAGCACGGTTGGCAGTATAATGAGCATCTACAGCGAGATGGGCGACTACGACAGCGTGGACGTGAGCGGCGACCTCACCTTCTCGCTCAGCTACGACGAGCCCTCGAAGAGCCTCCACGTACACGTCAAGGAGTGCAGCGGCCTGGCATACGGCGACGCCTCCAAGCAGCTCTGCAACCCGTAGGCGTTTTTTTTTTTTTTTTTTTTTTCTCGCTTGTTTGTTTCCTTTTTGGCCAGGTTTTCCTCAGACCTGGCCATTTTTCTACACACAAATCAATCTCAGGCCGATCTAAGGTTGTGGGCGGCGGTAGGCAAACTCCCGGGCGTGAGCTGAGCAACCCATGTTTGACTTCAGGCCCTGCGCGCACAATGAAACGCACACACGCGGCCGATACGCAAGCAAATCGGACAACATTTACCCAGCGCACACGCCCTTCACGCACAACATCAGCCAGGAACGTTGGAACAGCAGCCAGGCGTCACACTGTTTAAACGGGATGCGCCGCTCCCAACTCGCCGGCCCCAACCACGCCTCTGTCTCTCCTCTGTCGACCCAGTTACGTCAAGTGCTACCTCCTCCCGGAGAAATCCCGCCAGAGCAAGAGGAAGACGGCGACTAAGAGGAACACCATCGACCCCAGCTTCAACGAAACCCTGAAGGTGGCGATCCGTGTTGATCTTACGCTGTTGACTTAATGGCACGCCCCGGTCGCCGACCTTGTGCCGATAATGGCCGCACCCACACAGACCTTAGCGCTGATATTGACTCTGTGGATAAGAATAGCTGTTGACAAATATTGATTCTTGTTACCGGCCTCCCGTGTGCAGCAGCAGCGCTGGACGCGGCGTCTAACGCGGCTGTTTAGGATGGGAACACAGAATTTGTCATCATCGCAGCGTTGACCATCACTGAAACCCACTTCCTCTCCTCCCTCTCTCACTTCTCGTCCTCCTCCCACTCCTCTCCCACCAGTACCCCATCAATCGCTCCCAGCTGCTGACCCGATCGCTGCAGCTCTCCGTGTGGCACCACAGCATCCTCAGCCGCAACGCCTTCCTGGGCGAGGTAGAGATTCCTCTGGACAGCCGAGACCTCGATGAAGCCCAGGAGGAGCGGGTAGCTCTCAAGGGGAAGGTGAATCATTGCGATATTTATTTATTTATTCTTTATTTTGCAGAATACAGATAACCCCGCTAACAGTTACACGCCCACCACACATCCTCACACACATCTCATCATTCCCCTTATCAGGATCCCACATCCAACGCTAGGTTATTTTTTTTCCCTCCACGCTGCCCAGCCCTAATCGCACACACACGCAGCAGCCCGCAGGTGGGACGGGTTTGGATCCGCGCCCCTTTGCTTTGGTTTGCCAGCTCTGCAAATCTCTTGGCAGGCTGCCTCGTCAGATAGGGCAGCGCGCAGAGCGAGCAGAGGCCCGGCTGCATGTGCCCAAGGCGTGCGTGGGGTCAGCCACGGCGAGCTGCTGCATTTAATCAGAAAGGCAGCAGTTGCGAGGAAAGATAAAGATACCAAATCTGAAGCGAGCACGCCCCCGCATCAACTTCCTCTGTCGGAAAATTGGGTCAAGCTCCTGTGGCGTCCTGCTTTTTCACGTTCCCCTCTCTTGTGTCTTTGTGCGTGCCTCACACAAAACCAGCCGGCATCCACCACCCAGGACTCCCTCTTCGCCCAGTACAAGGGCGAGCTGATGGTCACGCTGAAATACATCCCGCCTAAATCGCCAACCTCGCCACAGAAGAAGAAAGGTGAGACTGCAACAAGGTGACCGCGGTTTCCCAACCTCCTCCCACCTCCTGGGGTGCTTGCCATGAACCATCTCCCACTTTCTGTCCCCCTCACCAGGTAAAAAAGCAGCAGGGGACGAGCAGGGAGAGCTGCACGTGGTCATCAAAGAGGCCAGGAATCTGACGGCCATGAAAGTAGGCGGCACGTCGGACTCCTTTGTGAAAGGGTGAGCAGCGAGCTCTGCCTTCCCTCCACCACCAATACATATAGCACATATTATATGGTACCTACACACTATCTATTATTGAAATTCAAGCAGTTAATGTCCGATGAACAGCTTGAAATGCTACAAAGTTAAGTAGTGAACTGTCAGTAGTTGAAAAAGTTAAAATTTTCAATTCAATCAAAAAAAAAAATAGGTAAGTTTAATCATCAAAAGTGTGTTCAGCTGTTTTGTCTGTTATATTTACTCTAAGTTAAAAGTTTTGGGGAAAAGCTCAGGAAAAATTGGGGTGATCCAAAATTTTGTGTGTGTGCGTGTTTGTCTTTTACTCTGAATGTGTGTTCGAGGTATGCACGTATTGCAGCTTGTTTCCAAGTTTTTGGGTGGTGTCTCTCCCACAGGTACCTGTTCCCCAGTAAGGGGAAGTCGGCGAAGAGGAAGACCCAGGTGGTGAAGAAGAACCTGAACCCTCACTTCGACCACACGTTTGTGTACAAGGACCTGAGCCTGGAGCGGCTGAGGGAGATGTGCCTGGAGCTGACGGTGTGGGACAAGGAGGCCCTGACCAGCAACGAGTTCCTGGGAGGGGTGCGCCTGAGCACAGGCCAAGGTAAACAGGCAGCCGGATTCCTTCTCACAACAACGGGGACTCGTTGGTTTCGAGCGGCGGTAGTTTCCACGGGAAGCCGAGCTGAGGTTGTTAATGATGACGGAGCCCCGCCCGCGCATGTCTCGTTTTCAAGGCACGGTGACCATCGGGAAGGAGGACGTGACCATGGACTCGGTGGGCGAGGAGGTGAGCCTGTGGGAGAAGATGATGCAGTACCCCGACTCGTGGGCAGAGGGCTGTCTTCCACTGCGCTCCACCATGTGCAGGCCCAAGGAAGAGTGAGGGAGAGAGGGAGGAACGACGGAGGAGAAGAAAATGACAAAAGAGAGGATGCCAGCACCCATTTTCGGGCAGGTGATTCCAATTGGGGCAACACAGGAGGAGAAAGTGGGAAACACCCTGCCGCCTGTGCCAAAACAAGGACATTTTGAAAGGAAGAAAAAAAAGCCGTTGTCAGGTGTTCGTATTTATCCCGCCATCCCTGCTCAACCCCAAAGCGTCTTAACTCCCGAACTGCTTTTAACTGCTTTTAAGGTATATAGCAATGTATATATTTTAGCCTTTTGAAGAATTACACGCAGCACTTATCGCAGCATTCGCATCACATCCTCACGCCTGTTTGCTGACGAAAGAATCCCCAATAAGCCTCAGCATGGAGCGGAATTTGCGATTAGCACTTGACAAGTTCTGCCCCCCTGCAGCCTGCGTATACGTGCACGGTGCGTCCAAGGTAAGCAGCGGCACCGGTTCGTTTGAGATGTGTCTCTTTGTGCAATACTTAATCTCAAGGTAGATTTTTGACTATCCAAACTGCTGGCGGGGGCGTAGTAGGAACCAGCTTTACCTAAATATGCTGTAATATGCTTTAAGCTCTAATAAAATCTTAACCAAACCAACAAGTGTTCATGCGTCCAGACCTTCATTGTGACGCCACTCCAGACACTTTCTCTGAGGTCGATCCTGGAAAAATGGTCTTTGCTTTTCTGACAATTTTGCAGAAATTCCAAATTTGCATAATTAACTGATTCACCAATAATGACGACATGTAGCGTCTCTATAAGACCCTTAAGTTGATATATTGCAGTATGCTAACTGTCTTACACTGTTGGAAAAATGCAACCCAATCACAGTGTTTGAGGGCCGATGCCTAGGCAGACTGACAGGCCCTTCATTTAATGCAAAGGTGATTAATTGGCAAGTACAGTATATCAAAGCATTTAGACAGTGAACATAAAATTTTTCACAAAAAACACGCAGACTCACAATAAGTGTTTATATTAACATCAAAAGTTTACACTTGGGGATTTTCACTGTTACAACTGGAGACAAAATTTAAATGTTTACATTTACTGCAGTTTGTGTTTCATTAAATTTGTGGCAACAATGTCAAACCTTTCAGTCTCATGTGAGGAAATTAAGGTGATAAAATGAGAAAAGACAATTTTCCGGCTTCTGCGTCATGTCAGTGGTTCGCCTCGTTACCCGAAGCGGCAACAGTCTTGCATCCACACCGCGTTACTTCACTTTCGTCCCCTTCCGTCCAAGGTGAGACGCTCATACCAGCCTGCTGGTCCGCTCGTCCGAGCCTGCGTCCCCCCCCGCTGTGCCTCAGAGGGACGAGTCTGAGGCGTCCACGCCGGCTTCGTCACACAAGTACCTGTGGTGCTCCAACCTCTCGCGCTCGTCGTCCTCCATCAGGAACCCATCGATGAAGGAGAACAGCTCCTCAGAGCCCACGGGGGCAATGAACCTCTCTCTGTCCTGTCCCCGTTTGTCCAGCAGCAGCATGCTGAAGTAAGACCTGGTGATCCGGAACACGTGTCTGCGAAACGGCACAGCACATTGACGAGGCTGAGACATCCACATAATTTTTGCATTTGCCCCCCGGTCAGACCACAACTTTGCTTGGTTTGGCACGTTTAAGGGCCTCTCTTGCATCTGTATTAACTTATTAGACCACAGAATATCAGAAGTACACGTTCAGTCCTATAATATTTCTGAGTGGATCTTTTCATGACTGCGGCTGAGACGCGGTGAAGATGTAGTCTCTTATTTCTACACCAGGGGGCGCAATCAAAGCCCTGCAGCAGGAATGCAGCGGAGGCAAACTTAGACAGTTGATATACTGTATGTGCCTTAGCTTGATAATTAGTTGTTTTCAACCACTCTGGCTCGTACAAATACATATTTTGTCACATATTTCCGGTATTTTCACCCTTTGAATTAATGAGACAACCTCTTACACCAGGATCAAAATTTGTTTACATCTGCGAACTGCAAAAATAGTTGTGGATCTGAACGTCGTCCTCCCAGTGACATATCATCACTTCATTATCATAGTTGCTATTTCTGGTTCTGGTTCTGGTTCTTCGATGGAATGTCATCTGGAAGTAGTATCTCAACATTTGGCTCTGAGCAACACAGTGAGCGAGGATGCTCGTCAAGCCAAATTTCCGCCACATCGGCTGTGATTGTTTCTGCATCTCGCTAACGACAGCAAAAAAAGGGGAAGCGAGTCCAGCTGTTACCTCAGACCCTCCACCACCTCTGGGCTCAGCTCTTTGTCTTTGATGCGGCCGACCTCCCGCGGCGGCGAATCCAGGAGCTCGATCACCGTCACGTGTCGCAGATCCAGACCGCAGTCTGATTTCTGGTGGGAAACGCAATGGCTGTGGTCAGCGCTCTTCCAGGGAGAGAGAGTGTGTGTCTGTGTGTGCGTGAGCACATGTGTGTGTGTCCATCTTGCAGTTACACACTTGTATCATGAGGTTCTGCATCTTGTAGTCGGGGTCGGTGACGTCGGGGGCGGAGATGATGAGAATCCTCCGTTTCTCATACAGCTGATCAAGGAGACCGGACAGTGTTTTGACATCCGTCTTTATCTCCATGGCTACACACACACAGAGACACACATATTTACAGTTACCCAATGCATTAAATGCTGCATTATTTCCAATCATGATGCGAAAGTAAGGCATTAATCACATGATGTAAAACATTGCAGCTGCTAAATAACAGTTTTTCTTCCTCTCAGGCATTTTTCTCTTACTTTAATAGGGACCGTGGGGAATATGTTGTCGTGACCTTTGAATTGGATATACACACACACAGACACACACAAAGTGGGAACACACACAGTGCCGTGGAGAGACAGTTTAAACTCGCTGACCTCGCTCTCTCATTGGGTTTTGCTGGTATTTATCTCTTAAAAAAGGGTTACCCCCTGCTGTTTGCCGTGCATGAGAAGCGGCATTTAAAGCTCCCACCCGACGACCCCCCGCCGCACGTGCACGCACACACGTGGTGCTCACCGACACACTCTGGGACTTCTCCATCCCAGCTGCGGTTGAGCTGGCAGACGCGGCTGGACGTCCCCCTCCTCTCGTAGCCGCCGTCGCAGTGGTACTCGCACACCGCGCCGTAGTTGTTCCCGTCGGAAGTGCACGTGAGCCGGCCGCGGAGAGGCGGAGGCAGAGGAGAGCATCGCTTCACTCGAGTGAACATCAGCGCACAAGCATGAATAGATTAGTAAGCGTGGATGAATGTATGCGGGTGGGGAAAA